>WWET01004502.1:86553-107185 GCA_011038615.1 Limnodynastes dumerilii | reverse complement strand
CGTAACATCGCTGCTCTGGCCCGACACTCCCCCTTGTAGGAGCGTATTAACTCTCCCTTACGCCGGCTGAAGGCTACCCTAACTTCAGCCGGCATAAGGGAGAGTTGATACGCTGGGACGGTGGCGTTAGTACGTTAACCATGCCCTCCCAGCCTCATTACCCTCCCTTCCCCCGCCCCCCTACACTAACTTCAACGTATGGACGCTGGGGGACGTCCCCTCCAGCGTTCCTACGGCGCTACTATGGATCTACGATCGGGCGTTTCCATAGTGACGCTGGGCAACATCTGCCCGGCGCATGCGCATTACGCTTACGGCCGCCGTACTAGCGATGGCGGCCGTAGCTCTGGATCAGGCCCATGATGGCGAAATTGATGGGCTGCAGAGACATGATGGGGGTACTGAGGGCTACAGAGACATGATGGGGATACTGAGGGCTGCAGAGACATGATGGGGAAATGGGGGGGCTGCAGAGACATGATGGGGATACTGGGGGGCTGCAGAGATATGATGGGGATACTAAGGGGCTGCAGAGACATGATGGGGATACTGGGGGCCAGCAGAGACATGATGGGAATACTGGAGGCCTGTAGAGATATGATGGGGATACTGGGGGCTGCAGAGACATGATGAGGATACTGGGAGACTTGAAAAACATAATGGGGATACCGGGGGGAGGCTTCAGAGACATGATGGGGTTACTGGGGGGCTGGAGAGACATGATGGGGATACTGAGGGCCTCCAGATACATTATGGGGAAATTGGGGGGCTGGATGGACATGAGGGGATACTGAGGGGCTGCAGAGACATGATGGGGATACTGAGGGGATGCAGAGACATGATGGGGATATAGCAGTCACTAGGATAATGGGCTGGATCCAGACCTTGTTAAGTGCATTAACTTAGTTACTCCTGGGCTAAACCATGTTGAGTTCAGGGGGAGTCAACTTAATTGTATTCTTTGCATGCAGGAATATATCTTTAAATTGCTTACTGCACACATACTGACCAGCTTTACTATCACACTGTTATTTAGACTTGGGATAGGAAACATCACCTCTCAACTCTAATACTGTTTGCAACAGATGAAATATGACTTCCCTACAATCAACATGGTTTAGCCCAGGTGTAACTAAGTCCATGCACTTAACAAGTTCTGGATCCAGCCCAATGTCTATAAGGTATGTGTCCCTAAGATATATAGAGCAGGATTCACACCACCGGACATATTGCATATATGTCTGGTGTTTACCGATATTTGAAACTGCGCATACTTAGTATCTTTTTTACGTAATCTATGTATCTTTTCGTTATGTAGATTGCGTATATGCGGTCTTAAAGATATGACCACATATACGTAATCTACGTAACGAAAAGATACATAGATTACGTAAAAAAGATAATAAGCATCCGCAGTATTAAATATTGGTAAACACTGGACGTATATGCAATATGTCTGGTGGTGTGAATCTGGCCCATAGTCTGTATTGTGTTGCAGTTTTTAGGATGAAATGGGAATTGTATAATGGAGACTTGCTTTCTTATATTGTGGTTACAATATTGTGTTTTATGATGCTTACATAGATATTATAATCTAATTACTATAATGATAAATTGATAAATTGTTAAACAGGTGGGCGCAAATTTAATGTTTGCAGGGGGGCGCCGAACCCCTAACATCGACCCTGGCGCCATACAGATACAGTCTTGGAAGACGCTGCACACCTGTAGTCACAGGTTGTCCTGGAAACACATGCGGACCATGGGCTGTCAACATACACAGGTTGTTAGGCAAGTGGTGCAGAGTAACAGGTCTAAACTAAAACAATATGGCAACTACAGCGAAGCGTTTGTACACCAAATGATAAGCAGCAGTACAGGGAATACATCTTAGCGGTTGCAGCAGATTATAAGTCATTAAAGCAGCAAATAATACTATCGCTGACTGGTGTGCGGCATCTTCGGGGACTATGTCTGCATAGCGCCAAAAGTCGGTGGTCAGGTAAGGTCTTCTAGTAAACTTCAGCGTTGGATGAGAGGTCTCCGTGAGTGCCTCTATATTTGACATTAGAAATATTTATTTATGTGGGATATTGTTACGACACCACCGGAATTACCTTGGATTGAGGACCGGGGTAGTCATCTGAAAGAGGTGGACAAGGCTAAAAAAAACAGGCATGGAGTCTAGTAGGATCTGGTTCTTTGCTAGAGCCTCTGATGGTGAGAATAGGCTTGTGTTGCAGATATCCCCACAGGTCGCTGCCCCAGGGGCGACGTCCGGGAGAGGGAGGTTAAAGAAAGCAGGGCAAGAGGAATGGAGGAGAGAGAATGAGTAAGTGGGAAATAGTCAGTACCAGTAGGGCCTGGACTGAGACAATACTACAATAAACAGAGAACTGACAAGACCAGGGTAACAATAATTTTATTTTTATTTGTCATATTGTTATTGTCTGCTATATTTATTTAATTGTTTTATTGGTGTTCTTAGTACTATTAAATTATTGTTATTCATACTTACCTCCATATCTGCACTCAGGAGAGGAATGGGTTAACACATAAAAGGGTTACAATGGCAAGGAGAAGAGAGGGGAAGTGAAACAAGAGGATAACAGGCTGGAACTAGGCAGGGCAACAATGGGGCTCTTAATATCAGGATAATAAGCAAGAAGGCACAAGGCAAAGAGAGCAGACTATAAAGACCAAACAGGAAGCTATAACCGGCGCTGAGGAGAAGGCTGTGCTGGAATATAAGGAGAGAGGGCACCAATCACACATGGAGGATAGTGCGCCAAATGATCTGACAGGCAGGCGTCCAGGTTGCTAGGAAACATCCTGGACACCAGACCCACAGGGGAAGAGAGATTGCGTCCCTCATTGCTGGGCTTGGAGTAAAAGTGAGGCTTGGAACGCAGGGAGGAGGTGTCCGTGAGAGAGAGAGAGAGACAGGAAGAAGCCGCTAATGGGCAGATATCACTACAGCTGGGAGGTCCTTCAGCCGCAGCTCCGACAGCCAGAGGACTGAGCACTGATCCGGAGGACGCAGGCACAGGACGGCAGGGACAAGTTGCAACGGCCATTGGGCGGCATGTGATATTACCCCCCCCCCCCCCTTGATGAGGGGTTAAGGAACCTCTACTAGAAAGCTTCTCAGGAAACTTGGAATGGAATTTTTTATTTTTATTTTGTCCTCATGAATATTTTCGGCAGCTACCCATTCTCGCTCCTCTGGGCCATACCCCCGCCAATGAACTAAATAATAGACTTTACCCCGAACTTTCTTGGAGTCACTATTTTTTCAACAAAAAATTCTTCATTACCATCAATGAGAACCGGAGCGGGTTTGGAAAACGGTTTGTTAGAAAATTTGTTGGATTTGAAATATGGTTTTAGTGAAGATACATGGAAGGTGTTGGAGATACGCATGGTAGAGGGTAACTTTAGGCGAAAGGCTACTGGATTGATTTTGCGAATGATGGGAAATGGACCAATAAAACGGGGTTTCTGTGAAGTCTGACGTAGGTGAATGTTCTTGGTAGAAAGTGTTCACAAACTCCTTAACATCTTTGGACATGGCAGGCCACCAAACATATCTATTTAAGGAGGAATGGGTTCTCTGGATCCCGAAGTGACCTGCTGACCTTGTCATGTGATCCTCCTGAAGGACATTTTTCCTCAATGAAACAGGAACGAACAGATGATTTGAGGGCTTGTTTCTAGGACTTAGGTGTTGAACTTGTAGCAATTGAGACTGTAAGTCTTAAATAAATCCAGCTATGATGGATTGAGTAGGAATGATAGACAGTGATTGTGATGATTAAGGATTCTCAGACAAAAATGAGCGAGAGAGAGCATCCGCCCATCGTGCCTGCCGGGGGTTGAGTCTTTTTGCAGATTCAATAAAAGCAAGATTTTTGTCATCAGTTAGTACAGTGATGTTGTAGTTTACCAATGTCTCCATTCCTCGAAGGCCAACTTGATGGCCAGTAGTTCCCGATTGCCAATATCGTAATTCTTCTCAGCTGGAGAAATTTTTTTGAACATGAACGCACAAGGATATAGACGATGGTCAGTAGGATCCTCTTGGGAGAAGACAGCTCTTGCCCCCACGTCTGAAGTATCAACCTCAACAATGAATGGTTTATCAGGATTAAGATGACGGAGAATAGGAGCGGTGGTAAAGGCGATTTTCAAGAGTTTGAAAGATTCTTTGGCCTGCTCAGACCAATTACGAGTGTTTGCCCCTTTTTTGGTGAGGTCAGAGATGGGGTCATCAAAACTGAAAAGGCATGGAAGAACCGTCAGTAATAATTGGCAAAGCCCAAATCTTTGAATAGATTGAAGGTCTGTGGGTTGAGCCCATTCCAGGATGGCACGAACTTTGGCGGGATCCATGGTGAAGCCTTGAGGTGTAATATGGTATCCCAAGAAAATTACTTCAGTAATTTCGAACTCACACTTCTCAATCTTGACATAAAGCTGGTTTTTGCTGAGCTTCTGAAGTACTTGACAGACATGAGATCGATGTTCCTGGAGAGAGCGAGAGTAGATGAGGATGTCATCCAAATAGACGATAACAAAGATGGCCAAAAAGTCTCTTAGAACGTCATTAATGAGATCTTGGAAGACTGCTGGGGCCTTGCACAAGCCGAAAGGCATAACAAGATACTCGTAGTGACCCGTTTGAGTATTAAAAGCAGTCTTCCACTCATTGCCTTCACGTATTTTATGAGGTTATAGGCACCACGTAGATCAATCTTAGTGTAGATGGTGGCGTCTTTGAGCTTATCGAAGAGATCAGTGATGAGAGGTAAAGGGTACATGTTTTTTATTGTGATTTTATTCAGGCTTCGAAAGTCAATGCATGGACGGAGTGACCTATCTTTTTTAGACACAAAAAAAAAATCCAGCTCCCATGGGAGAACGAGAAGGACAAATAAAACCTTTTTGAAGGTTTTCCTTAATGTAGTCCTCCATGGCCTTCGTTTCGGGTATGGAGAGAGAAAAAAGTCTCCTTTTGGGATAAAAGGCACCAGGCACCAGGTTTATGGCACAGTCATATGGCCGGTGAGGAGGGAGTTTATCTGCCTTTTGTATGGAGAACACATCCTGGAACATCATATATTGAGGAGGAATAGCAGACTCCGGCAAAGAAATCTTACGTATGGGAAGGATAATGCAAGACTCACAGGAAGTTCCCTATTTAGTGATTTCCCCTTTCGTCCAATCAATGGTAGGGTTGTGTTTGTTCAGCCACGGGTGACCCAAGACCAGTTTGGCTACAGGGGGCTTTAATGTCTTGGACTGGAGCGGCAGGACTTGCTGTCAGTGGAGGAAGACAAAGAGAAGCAATTGCCTGTGCTTAAGACTCAACTTTGGTAGTGAGGGTTTGGACCACCTGGCCGAGGTGGGATACTTGTGCAATTAGGGCATTAATAGCTTCAGAAGCAGCAGAATCCATGGCCAAATGGGGCAACCACTGGGCCCAGCCAGGAGTAACAGTGGCAAGACCTGAAGTTAGCCTTTTACAATCACTCCGCATTTCCCAATGTGGGAGCGATAGACTGCACTCATATACCGCTGAGACCACCTAAGAGTAAAGCGTATCTGTACATTAATCGCCATCACTACCATTCACTCAATGTTCAGATGGTCTGTGATGCAAACATGAGAATAATGAGTGTGTTTGCTGACTATTCAGGCTCTTGTCATGACGCCTATATTCTGAGACAGTCATCCCTTTTCTCCAGATTTAAAAATGGACAAATGCCGGAGGGATGGCTGTTGGGTAAGTGAGTGTATTGCTAAATTAAATCCTTAACATGTGCTTAATTAGACAAACATTATTGTTGAAACTAAAACACATATTTCATTTTATTGTCACCTTTTAGGGGACTCAGGATATGGGTATCGGGCCTGATCCAGACCTACGGCCGCTCACGTGGTTACGCCGGCCGTCAGCGTAAAATCAACATTTCGAACGTTCTGCGCATGCGTGTGCAGATGTTTTCCTGCGTAAATTCGTAACTTCTTAAGCGTGAATCGGGCGGGCGTATTATTTGTGTATAACCGTTGAAAGGGGTGTGCCAAAAATACGAATATCAGAAATACGTTGGAGTTAAATGTAGGCGGGGGAGGTATTTAAATCGTACAGTATGGGCTGGGTTACCTAGTTACGTTGCTGTAGTACCAACAGGCAGGCGACGTAACGCAGGGAAAAGTTAGGGTAGGGTTTAGCCTGTGTAAGGAAATAAAAGTAAGGGGAGTGTCGTGGGAGTGCAAATTTTTTACGCTGAGCGGTAATACGCTCCGCGCTCATTCGTAGGTCTGGATCAGGCCCATTGTGTATATAATCAGAACCTTGATTTGGTGCGCTCCCTCGAATCGTTGCGACAGCGAGGTGACAAAAGGACTAAAACCACTTCCCCTTAAAGCCGATCAACCTAAAAGGTAGATCTCAAACACTCAAATGCAATAATCGTTTCACCTCTAAACAGCACTGCAATCTTATATATTTTTCCCAAAAGAAATATATGACAGTTTTCAGTCCTCAAAAGAAAGTTCTCACTAGGTAGTCTTTACTATTTCAAAAGATGCCGCCTCCATTGTTTTCATCAACCCAACATGACATGTGAAGACATCAAAGAAGAAAAAGACTCATTGTGCAGTCACCTTTACCCACAGGACACTTGTAATAATTTGAAGAAGGAACAGTGGAAGGAAGACATAGTTGTTGAAGTGCTCAGACTCAAGAGAAGTAAATTTTGAGTGTAAAATCTCTTTTATTTTTAATACGGTGGATTAATATACTGCGCAATTAGGATTTTCTTTAATATGTCAGATACTACAAGTGAGATAAGAGCTGGAGGAAATAAATTTTGAAGTGTTCAGATTCAAGAGGAATAAACTGTGAGTGCAGTTTTTTATTTCCATTTCTGTGGATAAATATACTGGGCAATTGGGTTGTCTCTTTCTTTATTTACTAGAACTAATAAGTGAAATAGGAGTCGAATCGCGGAGTTGTATATAAGGATCAAGTAATAATTTGATACGCCTCTGTGCAAGAAATTAGATGTGTGAGTGCATTTCCTCTTTTCTTTAGCACGGTGATAAATAGACTGCACAAATATTCTTTCTATTTTCCTACATGCACTTACTGTGTTGTCTGCAAGAATGAATTTCCCATGAGGTGCTGAAATACCTCAAGGATTTCGTAAGACGAGGAAAAAGAAATTGAAATTGTATTTCAGTCTGCTTTGAGACAAGAGAGGAACCACGTGAGTGCGATATAACATAGAAAGTGACGGCAGATAAGAGCCACATTGCCCATCTAGTCTGACCATTTGTTTATTATGTAAATATAGATTTATTATAAGTGTCCCGTGGGTAAAGATGACTGCACAATGAGTCTTTTTCTTCTTTAATGTCTTCACATGTCATGTTGGGTTGATGAAACAACTGAGGCAGCATCTTTTGGAATAATTGGAAAAGCAAAGACTACCTAGTGAGAATTTTCTTTTGAGGACTGAAAACTGTGATATATTTCTTTTGGGAAAAATATCTAAGATTGCAGCGTTGTTCAGAGGTGAAACGATTATTGCATTTGAGGATATGGGTGTCGCTCATGGCTGATGACATCTCTGCTGCACCCAGTAACTCCTGCACAGCACAAATATAATGAGGCACACATAACCACTAGAGGAGTGATATAATGTACCTTACTAGAGGAGTGATAGAATGTACCTTTGGCCTATTGAAAACCAGGTTTAGGTGCCTTGATAAATCTGGTGGGGTGTTATTCTACTCCTCTGCAAAGGTGGCAGATATTGTGCTGGCTTGCTGTCTGCTTCATAATTTAGCTTTACATCAACCCTGACCAGATGTTCTGGAAGTAGACAGTGAGCAAGCAAGGTTACGTTTACCATCGGGTGACATGCATACAACTGAGGGGGAGGCTGATTAGGGGTGACCTTATTGTACACTCTTTTTCATGTAAGTCTTCACATTCACAATCCACTGCTTTCATAGCCATATTATTTTGTAATGTGTTTTGCTTTTTCACCCTTTTTGTAGAGTTCCCTACCATTCTGGTTGTGAAAAGGCTACATTGTATAGTGAATCATCTTGTTTAACCAATACCAAAGTATTAAGACAACATGCACAATTTTTATTTTCAATGCAATATTTCCTTTATTAGCATTATTGTATACTTAGTCAGGTAATTTTTTTTTTTTTTTTTGTGTCACAGTGCAAAATAAAGTATGCAACATGTAAAACATTACAACTACATTATGAAATAGAAAAAGTTTCATGTCAGTAAACTTGGTCGCCAGCATGCTTTTGTATAAAACTACAAACGATTTATTATGGATTGTTATTGACAGGTTGGTTAATATTTACTGAACTAGAACGTGTCAACTTCCCCCCTAGTTCTGGCTCTGCGTGCTGGTGTGTTTGCGGCTGAAGAAACAGATGTGTTAGTTAAACTACTATCATTGGACGAACTAGTGGTTGTGGTGTTTGTTTTATGCTCTTTTTCTTTAAGTACACCTATGAGTGCAACAGCATTATTGTTTAGTTGCATAACTGAATTTTGAATACCAACCTTAGATGTGGTTATAGCTGCAAAGCCATCAGTAAAGATTGCATTACTGCGCCTCATATTTCTTTCTATTCGATTTAAGCAGCTTGCTTGGCTACGCATAAAATCACATTGGACATCTTGGAAATCAACAATTGTTTGCTACAGTTGTGCAGCAGCATCAGTTGTTGGTGGCAGAGGCTGCTGCTGTTGCTGTGGTGTTAAAGGCAGTGATGGTGTCAGTTGTGTTAAATCAGAAAACAATGCTGGTGTAAGCAAAACATCAGCCTGTTCCACCTCTGATTCTTGGCTTTCATTTGTTATAAATTGTAGCGTCAGCATCACCTCTGAGTTTGGCTCAGTCTGCAGCACAGAAGATGTCTGTTGCGATGTTCCTGCAAAAGTTACATTTGGTAGGTATAATGTGTATTAATTGTTTATGTTATTCAAAATGAAGTATTAATTGTTTTTTTTCATTGTTTATCATTTCAAACTCATCAGGATGCTCATCATGTTGAAAATCCTCAGGTGGTGGCACAGATACTGTCACCGTATGATGTCCTGAATAACTTTGCTCTGTAAAGAGAGACATGTATATGAGTTTGGTAAACACGTATATGTTGTATATCTAAGCTAATGTGTGAGATATATTTAAAAGAGTACAAATGCGTATCTGCATAAACAGTGCTTTCGTATATAGTCTGCTAATTTAGAGAAACCTATTATACATAAATCCATTAAAATTCATATTACATACCTTGTGGTGTTTGGAGATTAGTATTCACCACATTATACCCATAGAGACCTCCTCTGCAAAGATTTGACAGGCTTCTTCTTCATAAGCATTGTACATATGTCTTAGTGGTGGTCCTCCGCCTGTTCATTGTGCCACTTTTCTCTCTTCAGAGAGTTTTCCCTTCACACGGCATTTGATATCATTAAACCGTTTCTTGCAGTTTTCCTCCATCTTTTAAACATGCAGCATTAACGGCATTGACTACATCCCTCCACAGTTGCCTTTTCTTTGGAAAGGAAGTAGTAGCTGCATCACACCCTAGGATCTGGTGATATATTGGCACCACTTTCTCCACAAGTGCACAATTCTCCCAATAGGAAAAACGCACTAGTCTGACATTTTTTGTTCTCCCCTCCTCCAAATTAGATTCAGCATCTTCAGGATTTTGTGCATCATCAATATCTGCGTCATTATCCTCATGCTGATCACGTTGGGCCTGATCCAGACCTACGCTCATGAACCACTCATGTGCATAGCGTATTTACGCCGGCGTACCTCTGATGCACTCCGCTCGGCACTCCCCTTGGTCGTATTTACTTTTGGCTTCTTACGCTCAGCAAAACCTACCCTAACTTTTCTGAGCATAACCTCATGCGTCCGTAAGCTCATTGCGTAGTTACGATGCTTAGCACGCCCATACTGTACGATTTAAATGCTTCACCCCGCCCTCGGTTTGTAATTATGGATTTCGTATGGCAGGCATGTTCCACCGAGCGTAAAAACTAAGCTGTTACTATCAAGGCCCATACGCTCAGTTTCTCGAACCGTAACATTAGCATAACATCTGCCCTGCGCATGCGCAGTAAGTACAAAAGGCCGTTTTTACGTAAAAACGCAAGCGGACATAGGTCTGGATCAGGCTTGTTGTGTGGTTGATCTTTTCCGACTTGCCATAATAAATCTAAAAATGAACACATATTAAATAATATGAGTGCTACAATAAATAATGTATGTAAAAAAATGGTTTGAAATATGTCATGTTCTGAACAATAAAGATGTTAACTATTCAAAAATGATTTACTGAGTAGCGTCTTCAAATAACGTTCATACGCAGCTAACAAAAGTTGAGCTAACAACACAAAAAGTGTATACCTATACATATCCAGTTTATTAGAAAGGACTATTAACAGTTAATACACTTTCCATATATTCACATGTAGTTTATACAAAAATTAAAGCACCTGACCCACAAACATTAAACATACATAGAAGCTGAGTAAGACAAAACAATGTAAAACCAAAATAAAATGACAAAATAATATTTATAATAAGAATAAATTTGCATTTGTAGTAAGTACTCAAAATGAGGGGGGACACATTTCTTCATACAAAGTCTGATTATAGCCAAATATGTACTAAAATATATGTTACATAAAATTTATATACAATACTTGTGAACAAATTGAATAGTTCTGCACTCACTTATAAACATTACCTGTGAAAAAGCAATCATTACAGGCATGACCCCTTAAATATGCTAAATGCATGAAGGACAAAAAAAAATTTGAGACACTAAGCACATGAAAGAACACAAGAACAACAGTAGATAATCAGAATACTCACTTTGTGGCAAAATCAAGAAGGTTTTCAAAGATAAACAGATCCTCCAAACGATCCTTCCCTGAGCAGCAGACAGTCAAGTGCTTTTGTAGGGGGAATTCTTGCGTGCTTACAGCAAACTCTCGAGATTTGGAGGCAAAGTGATGCGATTTTAAAGTCAACAAACGCGATTTGTGGAGAAACAGTTTAACAGTGGAAAACATACAACGAATGTGATTTCCTAGGAAAATCGCTAGAGTTAGAAATCGCACTGAATCGCTACTGTTTAAAAATCACTTACTTAAATCGACGGATAGTAAATTAGACGATTAATCAGCACCAAATGCATGCGATTTACAACGATGTTTAGCAATTTAAATTGCTGCATTAAATTGCTCCTTAGTAAATCCAGCCCTAAGTTTCTAAACATACGGAGGATTTAATTAAGTATAAAAAGGAAAAGCGTATTACAGCAGAGAAAGACTACGAGGAAAACCTAGTGTACTCATGGTTCTCGGGTACTTCAATGAGACCTATCAGACAAACCTTTAATCGATCTAGACACAATACTGATAGATTAACATCTGAAATTACTAGTGGTCCGGCCACCTCTGAACCCCCTACAAGAAACCAGCAGGGTTTTCGAGACAAACCTCCGCTGGCACGCAAAGGAGGTACTACAACAAAAGGCTGGGAAGGCCCATTGTAGATGAACCACAAACATTAAGGTCCAAGAAGACTTGATTTTCAACTTGACTGACAGACCCTTAACACAACCTGAAAAAGAGGCACTCAGCCTTGGAGTTTCCTTTGTATCTACTAATCAATTTAACATTTTGCAGTGGAAGGTCGATCACCATCGCTTGGGCAGGAGTCTACAACTCAAAGAATTTTTTTGATATACATCCACAAAATACTTCTCTTTCTATGCAAACACAACTTCCAATGCCTCTATAAAAAACTTTCTTAGATTATTAGTTGACAGCATGGTGAAGGCTACAGTTCAATTACCTAATACCAGAGATAACCTAAGTTATGAACAATGAATTGCTCTGCGACAACTACAATCAGTTGAACAACTTATTATTCAACCAGTGGACAAGGGTGGGGGCATTGTGCTCCCAAACTTGAGCTACCTACTTCCAGGAGATATACAGACAACTTTCTGATGAACAAGTTTATGAATTATTGGACTCAGATCCTACAAAAACATTCAAACTTAAAGTTGACACTTTTTTGAAAATTGCAGTTCAAGATGGTATGATCACCACAAGTGGCTCAAGCACTGACAGTCAAGTTCCTTAAGACTCCAATCCTATATACAATTCCCAAAATTCACAGAAATTTGCAAAACCCACCTGGGCGTTCTATCATTTCAGCCAGAAATTCACTACTCCAACCATTATCTAAATTTGTTGATTACTTTCTTTAACCATTAGTGCAAGAGCAATCTAATTATCTTAAGGATACCACACATTTCTTGAATAAACTCCAGCACATAAAGGACCTACCTGAAAATTATTATTTGTGTACTGTTGACATTAACAAGTTATACACTAATATTCTGCATGGTGAATGCTGAACTGTGGCACTTAAACTCCTTAATGACTCCTCTGAATATCAAGGCCCACCTACTACACTATTAGCTGATTATCACAAATCACGGCAAGTGCCGCACTTACCCTGTCCGCCGGCTGATTACTGTGCGGGGCTCCAGCGCTGTCTTCTCCCAGAGTCTGCCACTATTACAGTGACGGACTCCGCTACTCACCCTGAGGCTGCAGGTATCTGGTCCTGGCATCTTCCTCGTGGCTTCTGGTGGCAAGTGCGGCGGTGCTCCGGTGGGCGCCGCCATCTTGGAAATCCCATGTGACAGCTGTCCACCAATGATACTTACCCTCTCCGGTTATCCAGCCAATCAGTGCGCAGGGCGCACTATTTAAATCCTGCAGACCCTTCAATCCTCGTCAGAACAACTAAGTCTTCTAGGTGCCTGGTACTCCTGAACAGCTATCCTGCCTGATCCAGTCCTGATCCAGCTATCCTGCCTGATCCAGTCATGATCCAGCTATCCTGCCTGATCCAGTCCTGATCCAGCTATCCTGCCTGATCCAGTCCTGATCCAGCTAACCGGCCTGATCCAGTCCTGATCCAGCTAACCGGCCTAATCCAGTCCTGATCCAGCTAACCTGCCTGATTCAGTCCTGATCCAGTTAACCTGCCTGATCCAGTCCTGATCCAGTTAACCTTTCTGATGCAGTCCTGATCCAGCTAACCTGCCTGATCCAGTCCTGGTCCAGTTCCAGTGCTACTCTACAATAACCACAAACCGGATTCTTCTCGTCCACCATCATCATCTACTCTACAATAACCCCAACCCGGATTCGTCTCGTCCACCATCAGCATTTACTCTACAATAACCACAACCCGGATTCCTCTCATCAATCATCACCATCTACAGTTCTACAATTACAATCATCTGGACGTTCCTAATCACACCCATCAGTGTGCTTTCTTATTCACGGACTTTGTTTTCCCATTGCATCTCCAATCCCCTTGGCTCCCTCGCATCCCTGATTCAGAGACTTTACACTATTGTATTAATTTGTTTCCTGTATGCACCCGTCCTTTATTAAACCGGCTCACTTCCAATTCCAACCCTCTCAGTCACTTCAATCTCTGACAGATCCGGGACAGATCCCAAACACCCCTTGAACGTGACAGTTTGTTCTGGCCCGATGGATCCAACCGAGGCAAACCCACAGAGAAAAGCTTTCTGACATGGCCACCAGAATTGAACAGCAAGAAGTGAACATGGGACAAGTGGTGTCATGCCTTCACAAAGTCCTGCTTCCTCGTCCGGAAATTCTTCTGGAACTCCTAGAATTCCCTTGTCTACTCCAACCAAGTATGATGGAACGCCAAAACTTCTTGAAGTTTTTTGAATTTATGTTTGCTCCACTTCAAGCTACAGCCAGAGAACTTTCCTACAGATGGCATTAAAATAGCCTATATTATTTCTTTATTGTACGGACAAGCCCTAGATTGGGTTTCTCCTCTCTTGGAAAAAACCAACCCTATGCTAACTGATCTGGATCGTTTTCTGGAGACCTTCAGAATTATCTTTGATGTTCCTGGAAGATCTTCATCCGCTGCTACGGATATCCTGCATCTACGTCAGAAGGATCTGACCGTGGGTCAGTATGTTATCCAGTTCTGGACCCTCTCTTCAGAATTGTCTTGGGGAGAAGAGGCTCTGGTTTCTGTCTTTTGGCATGGTCTGTCTGATCGAATAAAAGCTAACCTCGTTTCTTCCCAGCTACCAACATCCTTGAATGAGCTCATCTCTGTCTGTACCCGAGTGGACATCCAGCAACGGGAAAGAGCCTCTCAACGGAAAGAGGTCTATCGGCCAAAGATGTCTGTTCCCACTCGTTCCAGAAACTCACCGCCTCAATCTGAGGAGCCCATGCAATTGGGTAGATCCCGCATCACAGACCAGGAACGTCAGAGACGCACGACCAACAATCTCTGTTTCTACTGCAGGGAGTCCGGACACCTTCGACTTCAATGTCCTAAGCGCCCGGGAGACGCGCGCTCCTAACTACATCTGAGGAGCCTAAGTTAGGGGTGCCACTTCGCTCCTCCGCCGCAAAAGACTTTACTTTGCCTATTATTTTGACCTTGGACTCTGTCTCCACCAATCTCACTGCTCTTTTGGATTCCGGGGCTGCTGAAAATTTTATATCTCAAGATACTGTGGAAAAGCTAAAAATTTCTACCAAACTACTTTCCATACCGACCTACCTCACAGCGGTAGACGGCAGTCGGATACCAGGTGGCACCATCACCCACTAGACTTGTCTTCTTCAACTTCAGATGGGAATCCTGCATTCTGAAACCATCAGGTTCTTAGTCTTGCCTAGGACCACCTTCCCAATCATCCTCGGGTTACCATGGCTTCAGCAGCACAACCCTCACGTAGATTGGTGCTCGTCAGAGATGGAGCAGATATTGTTTTAAACATTGTCTTGCCTCTGTAAAACCTCATCGTCTAGTCAAAGCACAATACCAAGAATTCACTGATGTATTCAGCAAGCAGTCCGCCGAGATCCTCCCACCTCATCGTCCTTGGGACTGTCCAATTGACCTGGTACCTGGAACTTCTCCTCCTAGAGGAAGAACTTACCCTCTGTCTCTGCCTGAAACTCAAGCCATGTCCGAGTACATCCAAGAAAACCTTGCCAGGGGTTTCATTCATCCTTCATCTTCTCCTGCCGGTGTTGGATTCTTTTTTTGTAAAGAAGAAAGACGGGGGGCTCCGCCCATGTATTGATTATCGGGTATTGAACGCCATCACCGTCAAGAACTGTTATCCATTACCCCTGATTCCAGAAATGTTTGATCGGATCAAAGGATCTACAGTTTTCACCAAGTTGGATCTCAGGGGAGCGTATAACTTAATTTGCATTCAAAGTGGAGACGAATAGAAAACAGCTTTTAACACTCGTGACGGGCATTACGAATACCTAAGGGAGCTACTCATCCCATTGCGGTCTACACAGATCATAAAAATTTATTGTATTTCAAGACAGCACAATGTGTGAATCCTCGTCAAGCCTGCTGGTCCTTGTTTTTCTCCCGTTCAACTTGCAAGTTCGCTTTCGACCCGGCACAAAAAATGTGAAAGCTGATGCCTTGTCCCGGCAATTCTGTATGGAAGATGTGGAAGAGGATCGTCTCATCCTGGATCCAGTCATGTTGTCCAGTACCCAAATCAATCCTGCTGGAAAAGCCTTTGTACCTTTACTACTCAGGAAAAAACGTATGTCCTGGGCTCATACCTCTCGCTTTGCGAAACATGCCGGCATCACCAAAACATTAGTTTAATCTCAGAACTCTACTGGTGGCCAACTCTTCATGATGACGTGAAAGCCTTTGTAAACGCTGTTACAGTAGGCCAAAGGGATTCTCAACGGGGGCAAGGAATCTATGTCAGTACCAGGTGTTCACTAGAGCCTCTAGTGGTGAGGATAGTCTGGGCTGCTGGTCTGACAGGTTGTGCCCCCGACGATAGCCCCAGAGAGGTACTGCAGCGTGGTTAGTGCTAACAGGAACCCAGGTACTCACAGGAACCCTTGCATACAGGATAACAGGTAACTGTCTTGAGAAAGAATCTAGCATTCGAAACGCGTCGACAGGGGGTTTGTGTCGTATGGAGGACTTTGCCTGCTGGACCTGCCTTCTCCAGTCTCTCAGCCGTTGCCCGGGACCTTGTCATCCACGTGCTGTCTGCCTGTTGAGAGCGCGGCTTGGCGCGCTAGGTACGGTCCGCTTTGTTATTTCCTTACCGCTTGGTTTTTAATGTTTAATTATCTCAGTAATAAAGTATCTTTTATTTATATACCTGCTCTCCTTCTTTCCCTTTCTTCCACATCCCCCCTCCCCCTTGGGGGGACCGGAGGCTGTTTTCTCTGAGAGGAACAAGGAATAAGTAATCTCGTATGTGACTCCTATGGAAGAAGTGATTTAAATTGAAAATTGGCTATTCTCATCCCTTCCCTATCTGAGGAGTAGAACTTATTTCAAACTGTGAGAATCTCCCACGAGAGACTTTATATCCGTTTTAATCGATCTGGGTATACCATACCCATTTGAATGATTTTTAAGAATCCGTGTCATTTCAATCTTACATGTTTAAGCTGCTTTCTGTATCCAAGTTTAGATACAGAGTGTTTATATTTTACCCTGTGCACTGCTACAAATGGTAATATAGTTACTCAAGATGAAAGCACTTTACTAACCGGCAATGTAGCTTTTTCACACCAGCACTTTAATCAATACCGCTGCAACGTTCACCCTTTTTGAGATTATATTATTGTATTTGTTTTTCTGCATTGCTACATATGGTTATATAGTAATTTTAGATATTTATTCACTTCTTGTCACTGCAGCAATTTTTTGCATCAGTATCTCATTTTAACACCTTGTATTGTTTGAATTAATATTATTTCAATTTGGTTTTTACTTAAAAAGGGTATTTTATATTAATATTCTCTACCTCAATTTAGAATATCACATCTTTAGCTAATTGCCCTAGTGCGCATGTATTAATAGCGCCCTCACCATCATAATTCATTTTGTTTCATAAGTAGTGGAGAAAGGTGGACTCCACAGGTGTTGTGGCTGCTTATCTTTATTTTAGAGTTGCGCCCTCATACCTCAAAAACCCCTTGTAGGATAACAGGTAAGTAATACACGCTAAACTCTCAGAAATAGTAATGTGGTTTTTAATGCAAATACTGGAACCCTCATACACAGTACAGCAAGAATGAATGTACACACAAACCCTTGTAAACAATGTATAATAAATAAGTATACCAATATAAACCCAATGCAGGGAAATATAGGAAGAGGAGGATACTAGCACTGGAGGTGGTACAGGCTGCACTCCTAATCAGGAAGGTATACCAAACAAGGGTACTGCTACACAGGCAGAATTTGGTGCACTACAAGTCCCAGGATGGAATAAGGGACTGTGCTGACAAGATGGACAACAGCACAAAATAGGTAAAGACAGGTGTAACAGTCTACCAATAACAACCCTGTAAGCTGGAATATACAGCGGAGCAACGGCTCAATACACACTGGAGATGACACACACTCAGTGGAATACATGCACAGTAAAATACACTGGAGATAAACAACTACACAGTGGTACAACAGACTGGTGGCTACACACTCGAGCAAGATGGCAAATGCTGCGTGGAGATGTTAAACACAGAAGAACTAACAATGTGCTCCACACACTGCTAGATGGCAAAAGCAGGTAACGCACACAACACGTGGCAGATCAAACACTCACCCGACAGGACGGAGTAATGTGAGATGGTAAACACACGCACGCACCACTCAGGAGTGGGTTAGAGACCGGGACCTGTCCGGGGCTGAGGCCGCCAGCGGGAGTAGCGGACTACTCTCGCCGCGCACCTCACCACACAGGGGGTCAACAACAATAACAGAGGGTATCAGGAAAGCAAGGGGGTACACACCAGGAACACAGGGTATCAGAAGTATGCAAAAGCCTCCCTGTCGGCATGGCTGTCCCGAAGAGATCGTGTCTGATAGAGGAGTACAATTTACCGCGTGGTTTTAGAGAGCCCTATGCCAGAGTCTGCGTGTCAAGCTCAAGTTCTCCACTGCATACCATCCGCAGACAAATGCCCAGACCAAGCGGGTGAACCAAGACTTGGAAACCTTTATCAGGCTCTACGTATCATCTTCTCAGGATGATTGGGTGGATCTGCTGCCTTGGGCAGAATTCTCGCACAACTACAACTACCACTATCACAAATCATTGAATGATACTCCGTTCAAGGTGGTTTACGGATACCAACCAAGAGTGCCACCTTTCTCGTTGCTCCCTGCCAAATCTGTGCCTGCTTCAGCAACATCTTTGAAAAAATTTACCCAGATCTGGAAGAAGGTGAGATCTGCCTTGGTCCAGTCCTCCAAGAGATACAAGCTTCATGCGGACCTTAAGAGAAAAGCCATCCCTTCTCTTCAGCCCGGGGGCCGAGTGTGGTTATCATCTAAAAACCTGTAGTTGAAAGTCCCGTCCATGAAGTTAGCCCCAAGATTTCTTGGACCATTTAAAATCACTAGGGTCATCAACCCGGTAGCCTATAAATTAAATCTCCCTTATCTCAAAATACCCAACTCATTTCACACCTCCTTACGCAAGCCCTTGGTACTCAACCGATACTCCTCATCCCTCAAGAAACCATCTAAAATATCTGGTTCTCAGGATGAAGAGTTTGAAATTAAGGAGATCGTGGATTTCAGGACACGTCATGGGCACACAGAATATTTAATTGATTGGAAGGGCTTTGGCCCCGAAGAGCGCGCATGGATCCGCGCTGCTGATGTCAACGCACCTAGATTGGTAAGGAGATTCCTTGCCAAATCAAAGACCTTGATGGGGCATCCGGAGGCCACCCGTAAAGGGGGGGTACTATCACAAATCGCGGCAAGTGCCGCACTTACCCTGTCCGCCGGCTGATTGCTGTGCGGGGCACCAGCGCTGTCTTCTCCAGGAGTCTGCCACTATTACAGTGACAGACTCCGCTACTCACCCTGAGGCTGTAGGCATCTGGTCCCGGCGTCTTCCTCATGGCTTCTGGCGGCAAGTGCGGCAGTGCTCTGGTTTGTGGGCACCGCCATCTTGGAAATCCCATGTGACAGCTGTCCACCAATGATACTTACCCTCTCCGGTCCTCCAGCCAATCAGTGAGCAGGGCGCACTATTTAAATCCTGCAGACTCTTCAATCCTCGCCAGAACAACTAGGTATTCTAGGTGCCTGGTATTCCTGAACAGCTATCCTGCCTTATCCAGCCCTGATCCAGCTATCCTGCCTGATCCAGTCCTGATCCAGCTATCCTGCCTGATCCAGTCCTGATCCAGCTATCCTGCCTGATCCAGTCCTGATTCAGCTAACCTGCCTGATCCAGTCCTGGTCCAGTTCCAGTGCTACTCTACAATAACCACAACCCGGATTCTTCTCGTCCACCATCATCATCTACTCTACAATATCCCCAACATGGATTTGTCTCATCCACCATCAGCATCTACTCTACAATAACCACAACCTGGATTCCTCTCGTCCATCATCACCATCTACAGTTCTACAATTACCATCATCTGGACGTTCCTAATCACACCCATCAGTGTGCTTTCTTATTCACGGACTTGGTTTTCCCATTGCACCTCCAATCCCCTTGGCTTCCTCGCATCCCTGATTCAGAGACTTTACACTATTGTATTCATTTGTTTCCTGTATGCACCCATCCTTTATTAAACCGACTCACTTCCAATTCCAACCCTCTCAGTTGACACCCGGGAGAGGGTTGTCGCTAACGGACATAATCCATACAATACCTCATATAGGGCTGAATCCAGACTTAAGTAAATGCTTGAAATTAGTTACTCCTGGGCTAAACCATGTTGATTGCAGGGTAGTCATATTTCATCTGTTGCAAACAGTATTAGAGTTGAGAGGTGATGTTTCCTATCCCAAGTCTAAATAACAGTATAATAGTGAAGCTGGTTGGTATCTGTGTACAGTAATCAATTCAAAGATATATCCCTGCATGCAAAGAATACAATTAACTTGACTCCCCTTGCAATCATCTTGGTTTAGCCCAGGAGTAACTAATTTCAAGCACTTACTTATGTCTGGATCCAGTCCTATATGAGATATTGTTTGGATTATGTCCGTTAGCGACAGTATTATTTGTTGATTTAATCTGTTGATTATAATCTGCAACAACCGCTGAGATGTATTCCCTATACTGCTGCTTATCATTTGGTGTACAAACGCTTCGCTATAGTTGCCGTATTGTTTTTTAGTTTAGACCTGTTACTCTGTCGCACTTGCCTAGTAACCAGTGTATGTTGACAGCCCATGCTCCGCCTGTGTTTCCAGGGCAACCTGTGCGGGTGTGCAGCGCCTTCCGGGACAATGTCTGCATGGCGCCAAAAGTCTGTAGTTTTGGCGGTAGTTTGTTTTGAGGGTTCTGGTTCACATGTTTTGCACTATGCACTGAGGAAAATTGCGGTTTGCAATGGAAACTTCGGCTATGCTGTTCTGCAACTGTTAAAAGAATAAACTTCACCATTGGATGAGAAGTCTCCGTGAAGCCTCTATTTTTTACATAA
>WWET01004502.1:56370-69719 GCA_011038615.1 Limnodynastes dumerilii | reverse complement strand
TATTTATTTATCTTAGGATTGCAACAGTTTTGAGGTTGCTTTATATGGATTAACTTCCAATATAAAGATAGGGATCGCAGGAGATCCAAAATAGGTTGAACTTGATGGACTGTTGTCTTTTTTCAACCTCATCAACTATGTAACTATGTAACTATGTAACATGGTATAGCCCAGGAGTGACTTTAAGTTCTTATTTTAAGAAGATTCTTAAGTGTGGATCAGGTCCTATATTCTTTTCTTATGTGTTAACAAGGTCTCAATTAACATTTACCAAAGTAGAAAGTAAAAATTATAATATTTTATATCAGATTCAATAAGTTCCCTATATAACCAACAGACAATAATTATGCAGAAACATATTTATTAGTAATGTAAAACTATTTCTTTCAGAACTAGATATTTGAAATAATAAATTATATATAAAAAACAGTCATAAATAGTCGTTAGACTAAAAATGGATGAAGTTTGGTCCTAGAGATATACCGCTATGTGGGATAAAGTTTCATATATGTTAGACAGGATGTGATTTTTCTTAAATACGATTTGGAAAAAGGATAAGAAATAACTTAAATCTTCCCATTACTGATCCTTAGTTGATGCATATAATCATGTTAAAAATACATTCTTGCCCCTAGATCACATTTTCAATTAAATAAAAATGGGGTAACAATAAAAAATAAAAAATGTAAAAAGGTTAAAGTGGAAAATGTTGCAAGTTTTTTCCACTTTCTACTTTAAAAGTTTAGATCTTGTGGCCATTTTGAGGAGGCAGAAACTCAATGTACAGGGTGTCTTTACACTAGCTGTTTTTTTTTATTAGGTAGATAATGTTGAAGGGTAATGCCCTTGGGAGGTAATATATGTGAAAAAAATGCTTTATTAAAACAATAGGAAAATTCATATTGTTGCATATGTCAACTCCCTCTGCTGGGTGTATTCAGGCTTCACATGAAAGGAGCAAGACTGACTTTTCGGCACAGAATTTCTCCTGTGTGCTAGAGAAAAATCAGTCATATACCTCATCCTGGTGGTCTAAGAGGGAGACTATAAACACATATGTGAAAATATTGGGAGGTTTAGAGACACAAAGGGGAAATTGGAATGCTGGAGAAACATAAGGAGGAGTATTGGAAGGTTGGGGAAACATGAGGGGGAATATTGGGAGACTGGAGATGCATGAGAGTTTTTATTGGGAGGCTGGAGACACATGAGGAGGCCATCTTTTGTGAACTTAAACCAGATGTACTAATGTACTAATGTACTGTAGGTCAAACACAGTCTTTGAGAGTGAGCCATGCACTGAACCAAAACTTTGGTCTGCCTTCTTGACAGTTAAAGTCTATATGGGAATCTTGTCTTCAGATTTAACTAGGAGTATTTAATTAAGTTTCCCTCAAAGAAGATTAGAGAGCGGAATAGAAAACAAAGTGTTTAATTAGTAACATTAAAAATATGTTTATCAACAAATAAATAAATAAATAATTCATGGTGTTCAACATGAATTCAATAAACAGCCAAATGAACAACAGGAATCATAAAATCAAATACAATACACAACACAATAAAGGCAAGCAACGCTTGTACCCCAAAAGAGCTTGAGGTGTTAAGGGAACTAGAGAGGCCAAGGCAGTATCTTGGTTGAATGGGACACCTTAAAGCTTGTAATGGAACCACAAAACTGCGGAAGTTCCAACGCTAAATGACATGTTTCAGGCGTGATAAGCCCTTCCTCAAAGTGTGTTCGGTGCAGACTTTTATCCTGTCCTGGGTGATTGGAGGTGGACGTAGAACAGCTGATGACTGATGTAGGTGGTATGGATGTTGATAGTAAAAAAAAAGTGGTGCTAATAGCTCAACCTGACAGCTCGACATACAAGTGCAATCATGCATATGCATATGTAGCAAGAAATACTGTAGATTTGGCATATTGCTATTATACATATATGCATATTTTATTTATAACATAAATCACTTTGACACTGATCCAGATCTGATCTGAGTGTACATCACCTGGCATGATGTTTCTTTGCTTCTTTTCGCATTGCTCATGTGCACAACTGAATAGTGCACAGTCACGGCCGATTCAGATCATAGCGCAACCCTGCCATCTGGGAATTGCACACTGAGGGGAGTGTTAGGGGAGGGAAGGGGTAGAGGGATGTAGCCATTGTACAGTAAGGGTGTGCCAAGGCAAGTGCACCTGATCCTGGTCTGTTTACATTCAAATATTTCCACCTTCTGCTGGTAATGTCTAAGTGCTGGGGGCACACAATAACCAACCTATTACAGCCACTTTTCTTAAAATTTTTACCTGGAAAATCATATATTTAATCATGAAATCATTGCTGCTGTTTAATGTTGCTATCACTTCTAAATAATATATAGTTATAAATAGCATATTATAAGTTTTTTTTATTAAAATAAAAGTAAAAAAAATTTATTCACTGTTTGCTGTATTTATATAACAGTTTTTACCAGCTTTAAATACAGTATACTACACTGCCCTTGTGCTGCATTTTGGCCACGTATCTGCTTACAGCTTAACTGCTGTGTGCCCATACTCTAAGTGGTGTATATGCTTGCAATTCAAATGACACAGTTATGGTCTGGATCTTATGCAACCTGTGCCATGTTTCCAAGCGCATGTGTGCGGAATTGCGCTCAGATTTGGATCAGGGTCTTTTTGTGCAACCTTTAAGTTTGCTAGACTAACAAAAATTATTAGAATGAAATTTTTTTATATATAGTGTATGAATGCAGTGTACACTGAATGGTAAGGTGTAAGATGTAACTGATTTGTGCATGATCAGTGAAGGCTATTCAGGACTGAATGCTATCGTTATATAACAATTTAACAATATAACAATTTTAGGGACTATTACCTACAATTATGGACTCTCATAGTTTTTCCTTTATAATGGACCAATAGGATTTCAGTCTCTGACAAGGAGTGGATTGATGGCCGTAAGATATTACCCATTGGGGGATTTTAATATTTAACATGTGCACAACTTTTAGGCAGGTTTGGAAAAAATGCTGCAAAGTAAGAATGCTTTCAAAAATAAAAATAAAGTGTTAATAGTTCATTTTTATCCATTAACAAAATGCAAAGCGAATAAAATAAAATCAGTATTTGATGTGACCACTCATTGCCTTCAAAACAGTATCAATTGCACAAAGTCAGGTGTATGAATAACTAATCATATCAAACAGGTGATAATGATGATCATCTTTATATATAGGTTGAAACACAGTCATTAACTGAGACAGAAACAGCTGTGAATGAGGCTTAAAACTGTTAGGAACAGCCAAACTCTGCTACAAAGGTGAGGGTGTAGAACACAGTTACATGTCACAGGTCATACACCATGGCAATACTAAACACAGCAACAGGACACAAGGTAGTTATACTGCATCAGCAAGATCTCTTCCAGGCAAAGATTTCATAGCAGACTGGGTTTTCACGATGTGCTGTTCCAGCTCTTTTCAATCAAAACAAGACAGCAACACTGAGACACTGATCCTCAATTTGCCGAAAGATAGCTAATGCGCATGCGTAGTAACTATTGTATGTAATCTACGTATCATTTCAGTACACAGATTACATATATGCGGTCTTTAAGACTGCATATACGCAATCTATGTACCAAAACGATTAAAAAATCGTTAAAATCCAAGACACCAGGATCGTTGTCTCCGTTCGGAGTTCAAAGATCATTCAAAGTTTAAAAGTATACATAAACTATATAAATCAATTAAATAAATATAACGCTGATAATCTAAAGTGCAACAGTAAACAAATGTTCCTCTTTTAACTGATACAATCTTACTGATATGTGTGAAAGATTTCCACATATCTATTCCTTCTTATAATTAAAAAGTGCTGGGGTGCTATACACATTAATCATTAACAATAATGGGGCTGATTCAGAGATGCGATTGCGAAAAGATCGCAAATATACGCACCTTTGCTAAGATCTTAGCAGGTTCCAGCCCACTGCAAAAACAGACACTCCCCTTGCAAACAGCGGTGGATCTTAAACTTAGATCACCATTGAATTGCCCTAACTATACGCTGTCATTTGGGATCTTAAGTGACGTGGTAGCGTTCATTTAAGATCCTAAGTGTCAGTCCTCGCCCACTTTCCCTCATTTCCCTGCCTCCCCCCGCCCATTTCCATGCAAATCCTTAAGATCCTAAAGATTCGCTGCACTTAAGATCTTAAGTGCTTGCGTGCGATTCATACTTACGCTCTTAGCGAATTTACGCTCCTAACCGCTACGTAAACGGCGTTGCACTATTACTACGCATGCGCAGTTTTGCGAATTTTCTAGGATCTTAAATATACGCACCTAAGTGCCGTTGAAATCGCATCTCTGAATCAGCCCCAATGTGTAAAAGTGACCAAGTGCTAGTCATACCTAAATTGTACTGATAATTATAAAGTGCAAATAAATATACATGTGACAAATACCTCTATTAATTATAAATAAATTATAGAGAAAAAGTGCAAATTTAACCTATTGGTACAACAATCTGAATAAAACTCTCATACTATGAACCCATATTGTGAAGATCAAAAAATTAAACTTATCATTTTAGCCTATTCTATATCCATGTATAGTGCTGACAAACCTGATACTTAAAATTAATAATTTAGAGTACTAAATTCCTAAACCTATAAGTACTATAATTAAATATTGTGTAGTGCATGCTAAAACTCCCTGATAAAAACAATATTTCGTACCCTTGACTAGAATGAAGTGAATAAATATATACCAATTTTAAATAAGAATGTTTTATATGAGGAATATTGGATGGACTCCTATTCATAGATCTACCACATGATGGAATAAAGAGGGGGGGGGTGTACTCCTATGTCTCAAATTCTAAGTACGGTAAACAAATGTGACTAACATACAAACAAGCCAAAAAAGAACTGTAGACTTCCCAATAAGACAGACGAAATTACATTAAAAAGATGTTTCTCCAAATCCTTTATGTACTCCACACAACTTTTCTGGGTTCAATAACTTCTGTGGATCAATGATTGAATTCATGACGTAAGACTGACCAATCTTATAAAAAGTATTATAAACATAAATTGATGTAAATGGAGGGTTAAATGAATAATAAAAGATGGGATAGGATGAAAGACTATTGATACTAAAGCTTAACCACTAGAATAAAAGCTATACCACTACAGAATTATGATATAAAAGGATCTCAAAGTCTAAAAAAGTACTAAAAGAATTCTTATAAATCCATATATAAACTGTGTTCACTTACCCAAAGTCCTGTTCTTTTCTGAGGGTCTATCTACGGTACCTGGTATTCCCTGGTGCTCTCACAACCAGGTACTGGCCAGGCCTATCACTGCTTAGCTTCCAAGATCGGGCGTATTTGGGCATTGACAGGATAGTATGACTGTAGATGTCCCCCTTACTTTGAATCTATGGACACAGGGAAAAGGAAGGAACACAATAGGAACCTGAAACCTAAAGGAACCATTTGAGTTCAAAATCTATACTGAGGCCCAGGGGAGTGAGTGTCCTTAAATTAAAGATCCAATTAATCTCCGCCTGGGTCAGTCTGGTTCCCAGGTCAGATATTTTCTGTATCCCCAAAAACCTTTTTATTTCTTTTGGAGAACATTTATGGAATTCTTTAAAATGATTCGACACAGAATTATCTATTTTTCCCTTATCAGTATTATAGATATGTTTGTTCATTCTAATTTTTAAAGCTCTTGATGTCTTGCCTATGTAATGTTTTCCACATGTACATTCAATCATATACACTATATTCTTGGGGTGACAGGTTATGAATTCCTTAATCTTTTACTCAACATCATTAACAATGAACTTCTCGACCTTACTGTCTCCTTTCACTGTCCTACACATTTTACAAACCCCACATCTGTGGAACCCCTTAGTTTTGATATTGTTATTATTATTTTTATTATATGAGCTCCTGACTAACTCATTCTTTAAATTGGGGGCTTTACAGTAAATAAAATTGGGGGAAGTTGGTAAACACTGTTTTAGGATTGGATCCTGTAATAAGATCTTCCAATTATTTTTGAATATTTTCTCTATTTTTTTATGTTGATAACTATACTGTGTAATAAACGCCATATCATATTTCTTTGTAGAGGATTGCTTCTTATTATTATTATTATCAGCTTTCTGAAAAAGGTCTCTTTGTAATAGTTTTCATGTATCTTCAGTTCTGCCTTTCTATATCCCTATTTGATAAACTGTTTTGCCATATCTTCTGCTTGTTGTTGATATACTGGGTCTTCTGTACAAAAAAATAATAATAGATGAACCAGAGAAACAGCGCTTACGGGAGATCCACACTCCCAAAAAAACAGATATAGACACAATAAATTAGATGTAGAACGCGCTGTAACTACTAAACAAACAAATAGTCTAAGATACTATATTTAGAGATAATGCTAATAAAGTATAACCTGATTAACTCATACTGGTACAAGTTAATCAGGTTATACTTTATTAACATTATCTCTAAATATAGTATCTTAGACTATTTGTTTGTTTAGTAGTTACAGCGCGTTCTACATTTAATTTATTGTGTCTATATCTGGGTATTCTGTACAGTTCCTTCTAATTCTTTTTATCTGACCCTTCGGGATACCTCTCAACCAGCTGTCTGTTACGGTACTGTAAGGTACCCCGGGTTTACCTCGACTGAGTACCGGGGTGACTAAAGAGAGAGAGGAGAAAAACGGGTAACTCACAAATATGTGGAGCCTGAGTGTTCGCTAGAGCCCCTGATGGTGAGGATAGACTGGAGCTGGTGGGACTCATCAGGATACACACCTTAGAGAAAACCCGAAGAGGAAATGGGAGAAAGGGGAATGGATGAGAGGAGGCGGGTAAGTGGGAACAGTAGTACCAGAAGGGACTGTACTTGACAAACAACAATGACCACTGAACGGACGTGACTGGGAAGACAAGACTGGACTGACTCACAAGACCAACTGGGTAACTCACACAACACTCACACCAGCGGAGGATCCCCTAAGGGATTACACAGACAAGCACTCAGGAGAGGAACAGGTTAATACAATGAGGAATAAACAACAAGGAGAAAAAAGGGCAATGATACAGGTGGATAACAAGCTGGAACCAGAAAGGGCAACAATGGGGCACTCAAGAAAGCAACAGATAACTGAGAGAAGATAAGAGAGGTAAGAGAAAGTCAGAAGCACGGGGCAGCAGACGCTATAACCGGCGAGGTGAAGGAGAACTGCGGCTCTATTTACAGGGAGGCTGGCCAATCAGGGGACAGAGACTGGACCAGCCTCCCTGACCTAATAACAAGGCATCCGTAGGAAGATCAAAAGCCAGGGAGACAGCCCACCGCAATGCAGCAAATAGAAAGGCTTTCTGGTTGCCTGGCAACCAGAACAGCGAAGACGCAGCCAATGGGAGGCAGGGGAACAGAGCGGACGGCACATGCTAATTAGCACGCCGTCTGCCCACGTGACCGCAGGCAGGGGAAGCTGCTGTGATGCAGGAAGTGGAATGTCTGCCGGGGGAGCGCTGAGAGGAGAGGTGAGATCGTTACATGCCAAGCCTTTGGCATGTAACACTGTCATGGTGGGCACTATCTATCGAGATGTATGAATTTACATCTGTATGTTTATGAAAGGTGCGAGTGCATAATTTTTCCTCTTTAGGATAAATAGTTAAATCTAGGAAATTATTCTCAGTTTTGCTGATTTGGAAAGTTAGATAAATATTTAATTTGTTAGTATTCAAAAACTCGCAAAAATATTCCAAATCAGTTAAAGTGCCCCTCTGAATAAATAAAATATCATCCATATACCATCACCAGGCTACCAGATTCGCCCCATACCCATGTCCATGCCACACATGGGAATTTTTCTACTGTATCATAAATAAGTTGGCATAACTTGGGGCAAATCTGGAGCCCATTGCGGTACTTTGAATCTGAAGATAAAATAATTTATTAAATTAAAATAGTTATTGTTTAAAATGAATAAAATTCCTTCTTTAATAAAATTTTGTAAATGGTCATCATACTAGCTCTCCCTTAAGCTTTTGTCAACTGCTTCAATCCCATCTTGGTGTTTTATTACAGTATATATGGAGGTTACGTCAGCGGTCACCAAAATATCGTTCTCCCCCATTGTATATTCTCTAATTTACCTAAAAGATCTCCAGTATCTTTAATATGAGAAGAATTTTTTAAAACCAATGGCTGTAATTTAGCATTGATAAATTCTGATAGATTGGAAGAAATGGAATTAGTACCCGCAATAATCGGTCGACCTGGGGGTCATACGGGGGTCTTTATGTATTTTAGGCAATACGTGAATTACCGGGATACTATATTCCATGATGTTAATATAATCATAATCATCTTTATTTATAGTTTGATTAGTTTTATATTTCTCTAATAAGACAATAAGATCTGTTTTAATTCTAGTACTAGGATTCTTTTTAACAAATTATACGTACTCGTATCCCCTAACTGTCTAAGATTTCTGTCTCATATTCCTTAATACCCATTATAACCAACCCCCCTCCCTTATCGGCAGGTTTAATTATAATTAGATTTTAAATTCTTCAAAGCTTCTCTTTTTTTTGTGAGGTTAGGTCTCCCTTTCTTTGGGCGGTTTCATTTTCTGACTTGCTAAAACTTTCAATAAAACCCCCTTTCATATGTTTTGGGTAAAAAGATGATTTGTTTTTACATTTCTTTTGCTTATATTCCTGAGTGGATTCTTTCTGTTCTGTTTCGTCATTTTATGAAAAACTAATTTTTATAGTCAACTTCCTCAGAAACTTATCTACATATGTATCAAAGGCATTAACATTATGATCTGGGGAATATTTTAGGCCCTTATTCAGAACTCTTATTTGCTCATTCGTAAATTGGTATTCACTTAAATTAAATATTCAATTTTTATCTATCCTAGTATCTTTGGTGTTCCTATCAACATTATTAGAATCTTTATTGGTTCTTTTATGCTTCCCTGCCCTTTTCCCCCTTACAGTTTTCCTCTGAGTTATGGGAATCTGTCTTCCCTCCCTCTCCAGAAAAAAAATGATCTTCCCATTCATTCTGTAGAGGCTGGAAGCAGTTCTGTGTAGGAACATTAAATCTGGGTGGGGGGGACAGAGGGATATCTATGGGGTTCAAAGGGTCTGGGGGGATAGTAATACTGATCTCTATAACCCCTATTGTCATAAGGCCTAGGTGGTAAATATCCATCTCTTCTTCTATCTTGGAAATGATTTTTTAAAAGAAGTGGTTATTGTGATGAGGTTTAGGATGATAAAAAGGTCTTCCTGTGTAGTACTGATCATAATAATCCCTTCTCTCTTGTTGTCTGGGAGGCCCCAATATTCATATGTTTCTCTCCAATTCTGATTTTTCGCTCCTATTTTGGGAGCTATCTTGTTTAGACTTTTCCTCATTTTTGCCCCCTTGATTCTCAGTAGTCTTTTTAGGTTGGTTGTTCTTATTCTGATGATCTGTTTTCTTATTATCCTCACTTCTAGGTATATTTGTATTTTTACAATTTTCTCCCTTATTTTTTTGTGTCCCAGTCTTCTCTTTCTCATTAGGGATCTTATTATTAGTCCCTTCTTGTTCAGAGATTTCTTCTAAGCTACTGTCCACTTCATTTTCTAAATCCTCATCTCATTCATTATCATTTAAATTTCTTTAGTCCCTCAAAAATAAATTTTGCTTTATAGCCAGTATCATTCTTTCTTGTTTATTAATCTCTAACCTGATTTTCTCTTCTAAATCTTTATATTCTTTCATATCTGTAAATGGGATTATTAAATCTTCTAACCTATGTATCTCTTCTTCTAACACCCCTAAGTTTCTTCTTTTTTCTTTAATTACTAACTCCAAAAGAGAGAAGGAACAATGATTAATAATAGACCTCCATTCTTCATGAATACTTTCTCTTTTAGATTCAAATGAAGAAATCTTTTTTATTCTTAATTCTTTGGGGATTACATGTTCAGCTGAATACTTTTCTGATGTTACAATCTCCCAGCATAATTTATTTTCCTTCAGTAAAACAAAATTTTATTTTTTCATGATCCTGTCCAGATCTTCCTCTTCAGGTTTAATCTCTGCTGATACCTCTCTATCTTGGGTATATGTTCTATCATATGCAAACTATTGACTCCGTGTGAAAACATATCCCCCTATATCAATAATCCCCTACCGGGGCGGGAACCACCGGTCCCCACCGGGGGTTCCGAGGATAGAAGCAAAAATGGGTCCAATTAATAACAATATTTATTACCACACACCAAAAAAGACAGAAAACATATATCTAAAATCGTTAAAATCCGAGACACCGGGATCGTACCTAAAGATCGTACCTAAAGCAGTGAAGCAGTCTCAACACTATGTACAGGCCTTCTATAGAAGTATTCAACACCTCACACTTCAAAGGGGTCACTGGTGCCTCACTCCCCAAAAGGGTTGTCAGTAATTCAAGTGTCAAAACCCCAGGAGGTGTTACTAATGCTACACCTCCAGGTCCTTCAAATACTAGGCTTGAGGCTCATACACTTGTGGCCACACTGGGAGCAATTACCTATAAGTCTGCACTCCAGACTATCCATTCTGCAAAGCTCACATTGCTGTCAAGCCAGAAGTACCTGAGCCCGTTGTCCAGCCAGAAGTACCTGTGCTCGTTGTTCAGCCAGAAGTATCTGTGCCCGTTGCCCAGCCAGAAGTACCTGTGCCTGTTGTCCAGCCAGAATTGCCTGTGCCTTTTGGTACACTAAAAGTCTACCAAAAATTCTCTGCAAGAAGAGTTTCCCCTTAGAGTCATACAAGTCTGCAGGAGATTGATGTAAGATAATACGTGACTATAGTTGGCTTCCTATTCGGCCAGTTTCTTATTCACTTCTTATATCTGCTCGAGCTTCTTATTAAGAACATGTTATTTTAAGACAATTAAAAGAAATTAAATTGGATCACCAAATTAACATTGAAAAAAACAAAAAACAAAAAGAGCATCCCTTAAACAAGTTTCATTGCATTGTTTTGTTTTTTTTTTTTTTCATTTTGATTACTTATCATATATTATTTTAATAATCAGTAGCATTGGGATGATTCAATATTATTTTGGAACAATGCCAAAACTGTGATGCAAGGTCATGTCATCTCCTATCAGGTCAATAGGAAAAAGATGTTTGTGAAAAAGATGTTCGTGAAAAAGACAAAACCCCCTCTGCTATTGTGCAGACCCAATTGAGGAAAATCTAGTGTGCTATGGTTCTTAGAGACCTTCCTTATGTGTCAGGCCAAAATCCAACTAAATTACAATAATAATCACTACTAACGTTGGGGTAATAAATGAGGAAATTACTAGCCAACCTGTCCAATGCCTAGAAAAACAAAATGGAGAACAATTTTCCTGCGCATTTCCGCATGCAAACACACCTGTACGTTCCTGTACACAGTGAGGACCAGAAATAGCCTTTCCTGTGCGCACAACGCATGGAGTATTTCGGGCTGGCGCAATTCTGGTGTAATAATCAGCCAATCACAGAAAACTAATTTTTAAATCAAAATATTGCCATTATTAAATTGAATATGGCAATAAGCACAGCTTTTACTAAAACAGAGCTCTTGATTCTTGTGAACATAATGGACAAGATAATTAGCAGAACTGCAGATTACCGTAGTAAGGCAAATTAAGCATGCAAATCCAACATCGCTGGTCGGATTGGAAGCGCAGACAGCCGCAGGCAGTAATGCTTGTAGCTCAGAACCTTGATTTAGCACAAGCAACAGGTTCCAGTGCCCATGAGAGGGATGGTGATAATTTTGCTGATGAAAAAGCAATTTAATACCGGTCCACCAATAGAAAGTATATATATCTCAAAAGTGTTTTGTCCAATCAGAAATGATGAATAGTTCGGAAAGAGCTACTGCAACCTTCTGACATGTTTTATCAGGGTCTTCAAAAACTTTTGACAGGGAGAAATGTTCTATCCAGTACTACCCAGTTCTATCTTACACAGAAGAACAATTGTCCGTGCAGATCTATTACTATATCAATCCTTTGGGTACTGTGAGTACTACCTTAATATATCAATATTAAAATCAGAGATATACTGTTACCATACTGCACCATTTAATACTACTGGATATACATTTTGAGATGTACCTTCCCTTCCCTTTTTCCCATACATCGTGACTACCTCAGGCGCAGTAGGAGGCAGTCCAGCGAGACACACCTCGGGGACAAAAGCGCAACCCTCTTCCCTGTCACAGTCTAGGTTACCCAATACAACATCACTAGATCAAATAGATTCTTGACCCTGCCCATCCCTTTCCAAAATCTGTGGGTTAAACGCAGATTGGGGCAGCTTGCCGATATCAATCTCAAACACAACTGAACCTACAATTCCTCTCTCCTGTTCCCCACACATTATGACTTGATCAGATGTAGGGGAAGGTAATTTGCCTAAACCAGTGTCAGTGACAATGGAACACACATTTTGCTTGTCACCTCCTAGATTACACAGGTCAGGAATACAGGCACCACCAGCATTAACACCTTCCTCCCCAGAATCAGCACCTATGCTATTTGACACAGACTGTACAATCCCTCCACAGTACGGGTCTGGAGAGAATCTTATTCAGGAATCTAGCTTTTATGACCCTCCCCCCTAATATACTGATACTTTAACGACAGGGCCATAAACTGACCAGAGCCCTAGCTTTGTTCTGCCCCACTACATTCAAGGCATTTCCATGAATCACCAGACCCTGGCCAAATAGGGGTCACTCTATATAAAGATATTTAATTTGTACACATGATATTTGATTCTATCCTGACACTAATATAGGTCTTTTATCATAAGATTTTAAAAAATAAATATTGATTGATTAACCAGTGCTCTTTTTTGTTCTGTGTATTTTTGATTGAAACTGTTGAGTGAACACGTAGATAACACTATGCAGTCTCATTGGCCAATAGCTCATAAACATCAATATGAAAAACTTTATACAAAAAATATCTTACAACAAAAATTCCAGTCTGGAATGCAAAAAAAAATTATAAAATGGCGCATCCCTGTTATCCAATAGAAATCATCCATTTACTATATATTTAGATGGGCATCCACACCATGGTTGTGGTTCTCATATTGGCACTGAGTGGGGACAAGAAAAGATTTCTCCAGGCAGTGGGGGAAAACATTGTATTTTGTGATGTGGAATTGGGTCCGCATCAGTGTGCTGCTGCATGGGTGGACATCACTGCCTCCCTGAATGAGTTCTTCAAACAGCTACATGTGGAAGAGCG
>WWET01004502.1:19281-51240 GCA_011038615.1 Limnodynastes dumerilii | reverse complement strand
AGAAGAGCAACTAAAATGGTACATGGCCTGTGTCACACAACATACAGAGAGAGACTAGAGGAAATGTATTGTATAGCTTGGAGCAGAGAAGGGAGAGGGGGGACATGATAGCAGCTTTCAAATACATCAAGGGTTGTGACCAGCTAGAGGAGGGTACCATTTTTCAAAAGAAAAGGTGTAACACGAGGGAAGAAGAGCAACTAAAATGGTACATGGCCTGTGTCACACAACATACAGAGAGAGACTAGAGGAAATGTATTGTATAGCTTGGAGCAGAGAAGGGAGAGGGGGGACATGATAGCAGCTTTCAAATACATCAAGGGTTGTGACCAGCTAGAGGAGGGTACCATTTTTCAAAAGAAAAGGTGTAACACGAGGGGAGGGCATGGATACAAACTGGAGGGTGGTAGATTCAAAGGAAATGTGCAGAAAAATTACTTCACTGAAAGGGTGATAGATAAATGGAATATTCTCCCATCTGAGGTGGTTGAGGCCAATACAGTAGAACAATTTAAACATGCTAGGAATAAATATAAGGGTATCCTAAATTGAAACCCAAATTGAGGGTAAATAGGGTCTAGGGTCAGTATAGTTTTCAATAAACAAATGGGCAGACTAGATGGGCCATGTGGCTCTTATCTGCCGTCACTTTCTATGTTTGTAATAAAGCCACCTCACGGTGGTGCTTCGTTCCTAGGAGCTACTACCGTGTCCCTCAAAGCCGCTGGTATAGCTTGAAATCAGAGAAGTAAACATCACTGCAGTGAGCCGCACGTGGATACCGGGGAGCGGGGAAGAAACTGGCGTCCTGGAACACAGCTGATCAAGTCCACACTTGACGCGCGTTTCGCTGTGCGCTTTTTCAAAGGTGTAAGGATTGGTTTTCACAGGGTGATTTTTAAAGGGGCTTCCTCCAATGGCTGATGTCTGCATCAAATACAATGAAAAATATCATATAAATGCCGATATTAATAAACCAGGAACACAAGTAACAACAGTATGCACCATAATTAATTATATTATCAGAAAGTAAATGTCTATATACTTTTAATATCCTAGTTACATTGTCAATAACGCTTTTTAAAGGAGACATGTTCCCATTTATAATATACCTTCAAAAGAAAAGCATTATCATAAGGCAAGATATTTTAATTAATCCATCAAATTGGTATAGAATACATAGTAATATCACCTTATCAAATGGACTAAAGACAATAATATACACTATAGTTAATGATATTATATAAAGATAAATATCTATATATTCATAATGTCTTAATTACATTGTCCACAAAGCTTCCTTAAAGGAGACACATTCCCATTATATCTTTAAAGGGAAAACATTACTATAAAATAGAACATTTCAATATGCAAATGTGGCATTATTAAGAAGAACTTGATAATAGAGAATATCTTGCAGATGAAAGTTGCCGAATAACTTGCAACATTTTAAAGAGACAGTTCTATATCTATAAACATGTTAATTTGGGTTGTAAAGCCCTAAAGAACCAACAATAATCATGATTAGAATTGATGACCCATCACGCTTATATAAAACATATAGCAATAACTTCTGGTTACAATGACTTTGAGCATTACATCCATATTTAACAAATACGGATCAAGTTTAATTATAATCAGAGCATAAGAGTCCACATAACCATGTGGAATTAAATCATTGAATAGATAAGGAAGGAGATGACAACCTTATCATATCTTCTTAAATGATCCATCAATGTTTTTATAGAAAATAAATAAATTCATTCTTTTCATTCATACCTATCGGTACTATAGAATTCAGTAAATAAATAATTTGAGATTCCCTCTGTTGTAATGTTTTGACCAGGTCCCCGCCACGAATGGTAGGTATTATCTTTAACATTCCAAAGACCTTAAAATCAGTTAGAGAACTATTGTGAAACTGTAAAAAATGTCTTGCAACACTTGTCAAAGGTTTGAATCTACTCCTATCCTTATGAGCATTTAGGATGTTCTGAGTATGTTCATAAACTCTTGTCCTGAGAGTACGTTTCGTCATCCCAATATATATTTTTTCACAGGAACATGTGATACAATAAACAATTCCACTAGAAGAACAATTTATAAATTGATAGTCCCCTAACTCAGCCTTGTTGTCCGTGACTTAAACCACCATAGAGCACTCTTATCCCTACGTGTGTAGTTACGGGCATATGTTAAGGTACGTACGGGCGTATCTAACTAACCGTGCCCTCAAATCCCCCTGCCCAATCTCATGTAACTTTGAATGTACGGATTTCAACTTGTGCGATTAACAAGTACGTGCCTAATGGACTTCCGTGCATAAATTCAATTTAAATAGCATAAATAAAGTTACTACGCATACGCAGTTCATCCGATCCTAAAAATATGCACGTAACTCCACGTGAAAATGGATCTCTGAATCCGGTCCTTAGTTGCTAAATCCTGTGGATAGCTATGCATAGCTTGAAAAAGTCTCATATTGAGCCAAAACGTGTCTCTGTTGCCTTATTACAGTCAGAGCTGGTGAGGATTGGTCATGTGAATTATTTGAATGCTGATTATCATCTATATTGCACCGTAAAGAAGAGCCAATCTCAAAGGTTATACTTGCTACTGTACTGGCCACCCAGTATTTGGTCTACAAGTTTGCTATGGACACAAGTTTGAGGGCCCTTTAACCAGTACTTTTAGTTTGAGGAGTATTTTTCATCTTAGAGGAAGGCAATAGAGGGACATATTTGGAAGGCTTAGCGAAGGAGAACCCCTTCCCCTAGAAGGGAAGGTAATAAATAGAATAATAATTTTAGTAATAATAATATAAATGTAGCAGTAATAACAGTAGCAATAGCAGTATTAGAAACTGTTTTAGTACTAGTAGCAGAACTAGCAATAAAAATAGTAGTAGCAACAATATACATAAATACATAGTTAAAATGTTCCATTATTAGAAATAAAACATTATTTTAGTTTTACATAACATATAATATTATATAATAACCTTTTCTTTACAATAAATATTTGATAATAAATGTATAATGTTAGGATACATTTTCTGTGTCTGTGTTTGGCAGTGTCTATACTACAGAGCACGGTTCTCAATAAGTGACAAGTTTCCCCATTTCCTATGCAGGGGGATGGGCAGAGTTGTAATTTGTCCGCATTATCCATTATTTGTATGTAATAAAATATATTGAGGAATATTAATTTATGTAAAATGTAAATCTCAAAATTATTAAAGAAATATGTAAAATGTAAAGATTTGGAGGGGGATATGTACATGCAGAATCATGTCACAAAGATAGGAAAATACGTAGTGAGCAAGGATCCGAACAATTATGTTAGAACCTGATGGTGAGTGGGTCAAGTGTTCAAGGGTCAGGAAGGGGGTGAACTGCTGGTTGAGGGACGGGAAATGGTGATACAATGAGATGGCAAAGCTGTACTTGTCCCGGTTTCTTAGCACAGTAGGTAACTGTTACTTACCAACGAATAGGTGAAGGTGGTGAAGACTGTGAAGCTGCTCATATCCTGCTCCATGCTGACTCTTGGCATAATTCTCCAGCAACACGGTTTATATTCAAAAAATGTCTATGTGGTTATTTGACCGCGCTCCCAACTCTGCTGCTCTACCTAACTTCCTACAGGGAACACACCTATAGATCCCTTTACAAATGTACCTGTGACCCCCAAAAAATAATAAACCTTCCGGGGGACACTGGTATATCTTAATACAGGTAAAAATGGAATAGGTATAAGCGCACAAGTGGTAATGTCACAATGTAATAATGCTTCTTATTGTCTATATATATAGTCTCTCAAATACAGTATTGTTCAGGGGTATTCCTTTCTTTTTAAATGTTCCTTAGATGACCCCTGATCTAGGGGTCATCTAAGGAACATTTAAAAAGAAAGGAATACCCCTGAACAATACTGTATTTGAGAGACTATATATATAGACAATAAGAAGCATTATTACATTGTGACATTACCACTTGTGCGCTTATACCTATTCCATTTTTACCTGTAACAAGTTTGCTATTGACTGCACAAGTGGCGAGACTACTCTATCTGAGAACCAAGCAACGTATGAGGAACTGTGCGTGGAGCTGCAATTCATCGTTCCATGGTCGGGAATTAACAACTAACTGTACCTTTTCCTCTGATGCTAATTATTCTGTATATTATCCTTTTTTATCCCACCATAAGTTCTGATATTTGTGATATTAATATCAAGTTATATATTGACGTATTTATAGTTTAAAGAATTGAATGTTGTTTAATAAATTGCTATTTTTACACAGAACCAGTGTATCTATTCAATCCATGCAGTACATATTTTCTTTTATAAAATCAGACTTTTGGTCTAATTCAGCACTGTCTTTCTTTTTGCTAATGGGTTTCCTCCTTATGTCTACCCTGTGTTCAGGGTTGATTACTCTTACCCTTTTTCTATCTCTGGGTGTTGGTGCTTAAGTGTTATACGGAAGCAGTAGCCAGGGGCCGCAACCTGCTTGGTCTCTGCCTATCTCCACCATCAGGGGCTCTAGTGAAGACCAGATTCCTAGTTAGGCTCCGCACCCTGGTCTGCTGCAACTGGAACACATTAATGGCCTGGACATGTTCATTACTAGCAGCTGCCGCTAATAGTGGGCGCACCCTTCCTCCCTCTGCCTTGTTTGACCTACTTACTGCTGTGTTACTAATAGGTCACACAGCCAATCAGAGCCAGTCAATCACTGGCCAGCAGCACCTTTTTAAGTTTATAAGCATTGTCACTTGCTGCCGATTATAGTTCATGGTTATTCCAGTCTGTTTCCTACTCCTAACTTGTGCTCTGCCTTGCGCTATTATTTTGACTGCTGAGTACCCCATCTTCTATATTACTCCTTGCCTCACTCCCTGTACCCTCCAGACATCTCATCCTTGTGTCTCCTCATGTCTCAGCCTAGCCCTCTTCCTCTCCAGTGTGGTTGTTTGAGCACCCTGTGGTTTTCCTCTGTATGTGTCTGAGTGTGTGCCTTTGTGCGTTCTGTGTGTGACTCAGTGTTGTTTTCAGAGCTAGTCTCTTCTAGTTCATTATTTGTCTGTTTACTTTCTCTTATTGTTGTTCATTTGTTGCTTTCTTCTCACCTCTCCAGGTGTCACTCCGGGGGCCGCAACCTGCTAGGTGTCCTGCAGCCCAGCCTATCCCCACCAACAGGGGCTTTAGTGAGGACCAGGCCCTAGTTAGACAATATGCCCCATTAATTTCTGCATGGGATCAAAGTGTAGACTCTGTCTTCTTGCAGTAAGAGGTGGAGTCTTTAATCATTGGGGCCTACCAGAGATTTCTCCAGCTCCCCAGTGGACCTTTCAGAAAAAAAAAGGAATAAAAGAAAAAGATAAAAGCCATGGCAAGGCCGGGCTCAGGGAATTAGTACCCGGTTGTTATAATCTCCAGGGGAGGTTCTCACTGGGGTGCAAAGTCTAAACCAGTGCCAGATATTCACTAGAGCCCCTGATGGTGGGGATAGGCTTGGCTGCTGACACCTGATAGGTTGTGGCCTCCAGCAATAGCTCCCAAGGAAAACATGTAGCGAAGATGCCTAAACAGGAGCCGATTCACAACCTGGAACCCTTACACAACGCATGATAAGCAGGAACCCTCGCTCACCAAAGAGTAGATAGGAGCCTAGCTACACAAGTATACAAGCTGGAAACTAGCATGCAAGATAACAGACTGGAACCCAAGCATACAAGATATCAGACTGGAACCCATACACAGTACACAGATAGGAATGGTATACCAGAGTATGGGCCAGATAAATACAGGATCCACAGGTGTGGAAAAAGTAGTAGACAGAACTCCCAGATATACTTAAGTAACTGCAGGATGGAAAAGCAGGAGACCAACAGGTATCAGAAGGAGAAAAGTAGCAGGTGAGACTGGAGATGGAACACAACACACCGCAGACAGGAGAGCGAAATCCGATGGGCTGACTCGCGCTCACACACACACTGATAGATGGAACACAGGGGAGATGGTAAACTCCCTGGAGTAACACATGGAAGACACAAGGGGAGATGTAACACACCAAGGACCTGATCCTGAACTACGATGTTGTGCTGTGCATACTAACACACAGCGTAACATCTATGCACTCCCTCTGACACTCCCCCGGTCTTGGCGTAATTACACTCTGTTATGCCAGCTAAAGGCTACCCTAACTTCAGCCGGTGTAACAGAGTGTAATTATGCCCGGACTGGAAAGTAACTAACAAACCCTGCCCTCCCTTCCTCATTTCCCTACCTCCCCCGCCTTCCTTCCCTAACTGTAGTGTAGTTTCGGCGAGGAACACCCCTTCAACCATAACTACACTACAGTTAGGGATGCCAGATCCTGCCTACAGAATTTGCCTAACTATGTTGGGCAACATCTGCCCGGTGCATGCGCAGGTCGGCTAAAAAGCCGATCTTACGCATACACCCGCCATAACTACGGCGGTGGGCATTGTTCAGGATCAGGCCTCAAGTGTATAAATAATGGAGAGGACCCGAAACTCGGGCCCCGCATGCTGCTAGATGACAAACACAGCGGCACACACACACAAGTATGGAGTAAATGAAAGAGCTCAATGGCAGATACAGATAGTGAGATATGGGAAACTCAGCAGAGGAGGAAACACTGAAGACATTAGCTGCCAGTGTGAGTAGCAAGCTACCCACGCTGCACACTGCAGACAGACAACATGGGGAACACAACAAAGACAGAGAGGGCAAGGGTAACACCAGGAAAACACAGGACAGAAAGCATAACATGATCCAAAACAGCAGCACAAGGAGAACACGATCAGAGAAGCAGGCAAATGCAAGAACACCAGATACTATAGCTGTCAATGAGGCTTCCCAGGCTCAGGCTATTTAAAGTCCACTCCTCCAATCAGCTGCAGACCTCAGGCAGACCTAATTGATTAACTAGCAGATGAGGTAAACCAGGCACATAAAACCCAGTGTTATGATACAACTAAAGAAACCAGGGTTCGGAGTCTAACTAGGGCCTGGTCTTCACAAGAGCCCCTAATGGTGGGGATAATCTGGGCTGCAGGACACCTAGAAGGTTGAGGTCCCTAGAAACAATGTCCGCAAGAAGCGGAATTAAAGACAGATATACCAAAAAGAGAAAGTTAGAACAAGGAAGTGGGAGTAGACAGAGACAGAAGAGACCAACCTGTGACAAACACAAGGAACACAAATGAGGACCAGGAGAATACAGCTACAGGACATGGACGAACCGGACGGACAAGAGCTCACACACACACAGACACTGGAGAGGAACCCCCCAAAGGGGAAAACAAAGACAAGAAATCCAGGCAGGCAGGGAGGAACTGAAGAAGCTTAAACACGAGGAAGAGAGGAGGACACTGAAGGTGAACTGAGCAGGAACAAGGCAGGGAAACTGGACACTCAAAATCACTAAACTGAGAGCACAAGGCACAAGAGCAGAAGACCTGAAAACAGAGACTATTACCAGCTAGAGCAGATCTGGTCTGCTGTTCTATTTTATATATATATATATATAGTAGGCCGTTGAGATAGAGGCAAGCAGGCTCGCATTATAACAATATAAACCCATTATGTAAATAAGAAAAACAAAAAAGTACCAAAAATAAAACCAAAATGAATAAATGAAGCTGATGGTGGGAAGAAAGGGAAATAGGGAAGGACAGTTAAACAAAAAATATATATTTTTTATATATTCTTTATTTTCAAGTATTAGGCAATACAAGTAGTACAAAACTGTGTATATGCGAACAAGAGCAGTTGACAAAAGAAAAGAATACAGACATCATAAACCATTACATACTGTCATTCTGCAAAGATCACCAACCATATACACCATTTATATTGAAAGCTGTCAATTTTATTGTTTTTTAAAGACATGGGGTAGGGCAAGTGTGGGGGTGTTGGGGGGTGGGATCAAGGCAGACTCTCTGGTATTAAGAATGATTCCAAGGTCAACGATTAAGTAGGTAGAGGGGTATGGGCCTTTGCGGTTTCCAGGGGGGTGTTGAGCTATGGGTGGTCCCATCAGAGATAAGTATAAGGGGGTTTTCTTGAATTCTAACAACAGGTACCAGACCAACGTTAATCCCTGTCTTTGTTCTCGAGTGGTCATACCCATGTCTTCCATTGACATGAACCAGTCAACTCTGTTGAACCAGAATTTCATGGAAGGGGGAGTAGAGATTTTCCATCTAAGGGGTAGAACCTCCTTCGCCACATTGTTTAGGTGTTTTAGCAGGGAGTTTTTATAAGGATTAATAGGCATAGGTGTCAGAGGAAGAAGTTAAAACACTGGGCCTTGTGGGACTGTGTCGTGCAGCACGTCTTCAGAGACTTCATGGACCTGCTTCCAGTAAGCCGTAATGCCCGGACAGAACCACCAGATATGGAAAAAGGAACCAGCCACAGACTGGCATTGCCAGTATAACGGAGAGTAGGAGGGGAGTCGCTTATGGATAGATAGTGGGACTCTGTACGAGTGGGTTAGTATCTTAAACTGGTTCTCTATCAAGGACGGACTCAACGAACAGGCAGATGTAACCTGAAAAACTTCCTCCATCAGTGGTTGCAGGAGGTCCCTATTCCAGGTCTCTGTGTAGCTTTGATTAGAGGGATACAGACCATCTAGTAACTCTCTGTTTAGAAGTGATTAAAGGTGTCAAGGAACTTCTGTAGCTAGAAAAAGGGATTCAAAGGGTGTTGACGTACGGTAGAAATGTGACCTTTGTAGAGGCTGAGTGATAAAATGCCTAAGCCCCATGTCGACTCAGAAATCGGATTGCGACAGAGCGTATTTTTCTGTCTGAAAAGCAGGCATCCCCCCATTTTGCACTAGCTTACCCACTCTTATGCACCCTGCTTGTGTATATTTGCACGGAACAAGACCTGATAGGAAGTCTGGGTTGTGGATGAGTGGGGTGATGGGTGAATAAGGGGAGGAAAATTTTGTTTTACACCTGACAGTTCTCCAGCAGTTTAATGTGGGGCCTATAGTGAGATGAGGAATATGAGGTATAGAGGATAACCATGGGAGAACGTGAAGTGGGGATGGTGACATATGGTTTTCTAATTTAAGCCATTGTTTCAATCCGTTTGGTTTGGAACACTCCACAAGTCTGGTCAAGGCAGCAGCCCAATAATAACCCTGAAAGTATGGTAGTTGCAGCCCACCCTTCTCTTTGCTTCTGTAAAGTGTGTCTCTTCGGCAGCGGGCCTGTTTTCCCTGCCAGATAAAGGAACCTATGACCCTCTGGAGCTTGTTACAGTCCGCCAAAGGGATTCTCACCAGGGGCCCGGAGTCTATGTCAGACACCAGGTGTTCACTAGAGCCTCTAGTGGTGAGGATAGTCTGGGCTGCTGGGCTGACAGGTCGTGCCCCTGGTGATCGTCCCAAAGGGGAACTGCAGCGTGGCTTAGGCTGACTGGAACCCAAGTACTCACAAGTACACTCGCATACAAGATAACACTTAGACAAGATAACTGTGCTCTCAAAAACAGTAAGGTTTATTACAAATAATGCTGGTACCCTTGTAAACAGTACAATAGTAATGCAAAGTATATAAACACAGATTGCTGGGTGGAAATGGGAACCCACTAGCAGGGGAACCATGAGTAGTATAAGGCTAACCCTAGCTGTAACCGGGCTACCTCCTATACTCAGCAGCAGGCCTCTGAGTAACCGCACTACAAGTCCCAGAGGGACACCAAGAAAGTACTGAGGTGTTACACGTACTAGCAGGGGAGACAGATGACAAGTCTACCTGACACTGCAAGCTGGAATAACAGTGGAGCAACTGCTCTAACAGAGGTGGTAATACCACTAGGTGAGACAGATGGTAAGTCTACCTAAAACACACTGCAGGCTGGAATAACAGTGGAGCTACGCTCTAACAATACACACTGACGAAAACAAGCCAGTGGCAGACACACACAGCGAACACACTGGAGATGAAACTACACAGCGGTAATACAAGCTGGTGACACACAGCAACACACACACTGGAGATAGAACTACACAGCGGTACCTAGAATACACTGCAAGCTGGAATAACAGTGGAGCAAAAGCTCTAACAGAGATGGTAATAACCACTAGGTGAGACAGATGGCAAGTCTACCTAGAATACACTGCAAGCTGGAATAACAGTGGAGCAAAAGCTCTAACAGAGATGGTAATAACCACTAGGTGAGACAGATGGCAAGTCTACCTAGAATACACTGCAAGCTGGAATAACAGTGGAGCAAAAGCTCTAACAGAGATGGTAATAACCACTAGGTGAGACAGATGGCAAGTCTACCTAGAATACACTGCAAGCTGGAATAACAGTGGAGCAAAAGCTCTAACAGAGATGGTAATAACCACTAGGTGAGACAGATGGCAAGTCTACCTAGAATACACTGCAAGCTGGAATAACAGTGGAGCAAAAGCTCTAACAGAGATGGTAATAACCACTAGGTGAGACAGATGGCAAGTCTACCTAGAATACACTGCAAGCTGGAATAACAGTGGAGCAAAAGCTCTAACAGAGATGGTAATAACCACTAGGTGAGACAGATGGCAAGTCTACCTAGAATACACTGCAAGCTGGAATAACAGTGGAGCAAAAGCTCTAACAGAGATGGTAATAACCACTAGGTGAGACAGATGGCAAGTCTACCTAGAATACACTGCAAGCTGGAATAACAGTGGAGCAAAAGCTCTAACAGAGATGGTAATAACCACTAGGTGAGACAGATGGCAAGTCTACCTAGAATACACTGCAAGCTGGAATAACAGTGGAGCAAAAGCTCTAACAGAGATGGTAATAACCACTAGGTGAGACAGATGGCAAGTCTACCTAGAATACACTGCAAGCTGGAATAACAGTGGAGCAAAAGCTCTAACAGAGATGGTAATAACCACTAGGTGAGACAGATGGCAAGTCTACCTAGAATACACTGCAAGCTGGAATAACAGTGGAGCAAAAGCTCTAACAGAGATGGTAATAACCACTAGGTGAGACAGATGGCAAGTCTACCTAGAATACACTGCAAGCTGGAATAACAGTGGAGCAAAAGCTCTAACAGAGATGGTAATAACCACTAGGTGAGACAGATGGCAAGTCTACCTAGAATACACTGCAAGCTGGAATAACAGTGGAGCAAAAGCTCTAACAGAGATGGTAATAACCACTAGGTGAGACAGATGGCAAGTCTACCTAGAATACACTGCAAGCTGGAATAACAGTGGAGCAAAAGCTCTAACAGAGATGGTAATAACCACTAGGTGAGACAGATGGCAAGTCTACCTAGAATACACTGCAAGCTGGAATAACAGTGGAGCAAAAGCTCTAACAGAGATGGTAATAACCACTAGGTGAGACAGATGGCAAGTCTACCTAGAATACACTGCAAGCTGGAATAACAGTGGAGCAAAAGCTCTAACAGAGATGGTAATAACCACTAGGTGAGACAGATGGCAAGTCTACCTAGAATACACTGCAAGCTGGAATAACAGTGGAGCAAAAGCTCTAACAGAGATGGTAATAACCACTAGGTGAGACAGATGGCAAGTCTACCTAGAATACACTGCAAGCTGGAATAACAGTGGAGCAAAAGCTCTAACAGAGATGGTAATAACCACTAGGTGAGACAGATGGCAAGTCTACCTAGAATACACTGCAAGCTGGAATAACAGTGGAGCAAAAGCTCTAACAGAGATGGTAATAACCACTAGGTGAGACAGATGGCAAGTCTACCTAGAATACACTGCAAGCTGGAATAACAGTGGAGCAAAAGCTCTAACAGAGATGGTAATAACCACTAGGTGAGACAGATGGCAAGTCTACCTAGAATACACTGCAAGCTGGAATAACAGTGGAGCAAAAGCTCTAACAGAGATGGTAATAACCACTAGGTGAGACAGATGGCAAGTCTACCTAGAATACACTGCAAGCTGGAATAACAGTGGAGCAAAAGCTCTAACAGAGATGGTAATAACCACTAGGTGAGACAGATGGCAAGTCTACCTAGAATACACTGCAAGCTGGAATAACAGTGGAGCAAAAGCTCTAACAGAGATGGTAATAACCACTAGGTGAGACAGATGGCAAGTCTACCTAGAATACACTGCAAGCTGGAATAACAGTGGAGCAAAAGCTCTAACAGAGATGGTAATAACCACTAGGTGAGACAGATGGCAAGTCTACCTAGAATACACTGCAAGCTGGAATAACAGTGGAGCAAAAGCTCTAACAGAGATGGTAATAACCACTAGGTGAGACAGATGGCAAGTCTACCTAGAATACACTGCAAGCTGGAATAACAGTGGAGCAAAAGCTCTAACAGAGATGGTAATAACCACTAGGTGAGACAGATGGCAAGTCTACCTAGAATACACTGCAAGCTGGAATAACAGTGGAGCAAAAGCTCTAACAGAGATGGTAATAACCACTAGGTGAGACAGATGGCAAGTCTACCTAGAATACACTGCAAGCTGGAATAACAGTGGAGCAAAAGCTCTAACAGAGATGGTAATAACCACTAGGTGAGACAGATGGCAAGTCTACCTAGAATACACTGCAAGCTGGAATAACAGTGGAGCAAAAGCTCTAACAGAGATGGTAATAACCACTAGGTGAGACAGATGGCAAGTCTACCTAGAATACACTGCAAGCTGGAATAACAGTGGAGCAAAAGCTCTAACAGAGATGGTAATAACCACTAGGTGAGACAGATGGCAAGTCTACCTAGAATACACTGCAAGCTGGAATAACAGTGGAGCAAAAGCTCTAACAGAGATGGTAATAACCACTAGGTGAGACAGATGGCAAGTCTACCTAGAATACACTGCAAGCTGGAATAACAGTGGAGCAAAAGCTCTAACAGAGATGGTAATAACCACTAGGTGAGACAGATGGCAAGTCTACCTAGAATACACTGCAAGCTGGAATAACAGTGGAGCAAAAGCTCTAACAGAGATGGTAATAACCACTAGGTGAGACAGATGGCAAGTCTACCTAGAATACACTGCAAGCTGGAATAACAGTGGAGCAAAAGCTCTAACAGAGATGGTAATAACCACTAGGTGAGACAGATGGCAAGTCTACCTAGAATACACTGCAAGCTGGAATAACAGTGGAGCAAAAGCTCTAACAGAGATGGTAATAACCACTAGGTGAGACAGATGGCAAGTCTACCTAGAATACACTGCAAGCTGGAATAACAGTGGAGCAAAAGCTCTAACAGAGATGGTAATAACCACTAGGTGAGACAGATGGCAAGTCTACCTAGAATACACTGCAAGCTGGAATAACAGTGGAGCAAAAGCTCTAACAGAGATGGTAATAACCACTAGGTGAGACAGATGGCAAGTCTACCTAGAATACACTGCAAGCTGGAATAACAGTGGAGCAAAAGCTCTAACAGAGATGGTAATAACCACTAGGTGAGACAGATGGCAAGTCTACCTAGAATACACTGCAAGCTGGAATAACAGTGGAGCAAAAGCTCTAACAGAGATGGTAATAACCACTAGGTGAGACAGATGGCAAGTCTACCTAGAATACACTGCAAGCTGGAATAACAGTGGAGCAAAAGCTCTAACAGAGATGGTAATAACCACTAGGTGAGACAGATGGCAAGTCTACCTAGAATACACTGCAAGCTGGAATAACAGTGGAGCAAAAGCTCTAACAGAGATGGTAATAACCACTAGGTGAGACAGATGGCAAGTCTACCTAGAATACACTGCAAGCTGGAATAACAGTGGAGCAAAAGCTCTAACAGAGATGGTAATAACCACTAGGTGAGACAGATGGCAAGTCTACCTAGAATACACTGCAAGCTGGAATAACAGTGGAGCAAAAGCTCTAACAGAGATGGTAATAACCACTAGGTGAGACAGATGGCAAGTCTACCTAGAATACACTGCAAGCTGGAATAACAGTGGAGCAAAAGCTCTAACAGAGATGGTAATAACCACTAGGTGAGACAGATGGCAAGTCTACCTAGAATACACTGCAAGCTGGAATAACAGTGGAGCAAAAGCTCTAACAGAGATGGTAATAACCACTAGGTGAGACAGATGGCAAGTCTACCTAGAATACACTGCAAGCTGGAATAACAGTGGAGCAAAAGCTCTAACAGAGATGGTAATAACCACTAGGTGAGACAGATGGCAAGTCTACCTAGAATACACTGCAAGCTGGAATAACAGTGGAGCAAAAGCTCTAACAGAGATGGTAATAACCACTAGGTGAGACAGATGGCAAGTCTACCTAGAATACACTGCAAGCTGGAATAACAGTGGAGCAAAAGCTCTAACAGAGATGGTAATAACCACTAGGTGAGACAGATGGCAAGTCTACCTAGAATACACTGCAAGCTGGAATAACAGTGGAGCAAAAGCTCTAACAGAGATGGTAATAACCACTAGGTGAGACAGATGGCAAGTCTACCTAGAATACACTGCAAGCTGGAATAACAGTGGAGCAAAAGCTCTAACAGAGATGGTAATAACCACTAGGTGAGACAGATGGCAAGTCTACCTAGAATACACTGCAAGCTGGAATAACAGTGGAGCAAAAGCTCTAACAGAGATGGTAATAACCACTAGGTGAGACAGATGGCAAGTCTACCTAGAATACACTGCAAGCTGGAATAACAGTGGAGCAAAAGCTCTAACAGAGATGGTAATAACCACTAGGTGAGACAGATGGCAAGTCTACCTAGAATACACTGCAAGCTGGAATAACAGTGGAGCAAAAGCTCTAACAGAGATGGTAATAACCACTAGGTGAGACAGATGGCAAGTCTACCTAGAATACACTGCAAGCTGGAATAACAGTGGAGCAAAAGCTCTAACAGAGATGGTAATAACCACTAGGTGAGACAGATGGCAAGTCTACCTAGAATACACTGCAAGCTGGAATAACAGTGGAGCAAAAGCTCTAACAGAGATGGTAATAACCACTAGGTGAGACAGATGGCAAGTCTACCTAGAATACACTGCAAGCTGGAATAACAGTGGAGCAAAAGCTCTAACAGAGATGGTAATAACCACTAGGTGAGACAGATGGCAAGTCTACCTAGAATACACTGCAAGCTGGAATAACAGTGGAGCAAAAGCTCTAACAGAGATGGTAATAACCACTAGGTGAGACAGATGGCAAGTCTACCTAGAATACACTGCAAGCTGGAATAACAGTGGAGCAAAAGCTCTAACAGAGATGGTAATAACCACTAGGTGAGACAGATGGCAAGTCTACCTAGAATACACTGCAAGCTGGAATAACAGTGGAGCAAAAGCTCTAACAGAGATGGTAATAACCACTAGGTGAGACAGATGGCAAGTCTACCTAGAATACACTGCAAGCTGGAATAACAGTGGAGCAAAAGCTCTAACAGAGATGGTAATAACCACTAGGTGAGACAGATGGCAAGTCTACCTAGAATACACTGCAAGCTGGAATAACAGTGGAGCAAAAGCTCTAACAGAGATGGTAATAACCACTAGGTGAGACAGATGGCAAGTCTACCTAGAATACACTGCAAGCTGGAATAACAGTGGAGCAAAAGCTCTAACAGAGATGGTAATAACCACTAGGTGAGACAGATGGCAAGTCTACCTAGAATACACTGCAAGCTGGAATAACAGTGGAGCAAAAGCTCTAACAGAGATGGTAATAACCACTAGGTGAGACAGATGGCAAGTCTACCTAGAATACACTGCAAGCTGGAATAACAGTGGAGCAAAAGCTCTAACAGAGATGGTAATAACCACTAGGTGAGACAGATGGCAAGTCTACCTAGAATACACTGCAAGCTGGAATAACAGTGGAGCAAAAGCTCTAACAGAGATGGTAATAACCACTAGGTGAGACAGATGGCAAGTCTACCTAGAATACACTGCAAGCTGGAATAACAGTGGAGCAAAAGCTCTAACAGAGATGGTAATAACCACTAGGTGAGACAGATGGCAAGTCTACCTAGAATACACTGCAAGCTGGAATAACAGTGGAGCAAAAGCTCTAACAGAGATGGTAATAACCACTAGGTGAGACAGATGGCAAGTCTACCTAGAATACACTGCAAGCTGGAATAACAGTGGAGCAAAAGCTCTAACAGAGATGGTAATAACCACTAGGTGAGACAGATGGCAAGTCTACCTAGAATACACTGCAAGCTGGAATAACAGTGGAGCAAAAGCTCTAACAGAGATGGTAATAACCACTAGGTGAGACAGATGGCAAGTCTACCTAGAATACACTGCAAGCTGGAATAACAGTGGAGCAAAAGCTCTAACAGAGATGGTAATAACCACTAGGTGAGACAGATGGCAAGTCTACCTAGAATACACTGCAAGCTGGAATAACAGTGGAGCAAAAGCTCTAACAGAGATGGTAATAACCACTAGGTGAGACAGATGGCAAGTCTACCTAGAATACACTGCAAGCTGGAATAACAGTGGAGCAAAAGCTCTAACAGAGATGGTAATAACCACTAGGTGAGACAGATGGCAAGTCTACCTAGAATACACTGCAAGCTGGAATAACAGTGGAGCAAAAGCTCTAACAGAGATGGTAATAACCACTAGGTGAGACAGATGGCAAGTCTACCTAGAATACACTGCAAGCTGGAATAACAGTGGAGCAAAAGCTCTAACAGAGATGGTAATAACCACTAGGTGAGACAGATGGCAAGTCTACCTAGAATACACTGCAAGCTGGAATAACAGTGGAGCAAAAGCTCTAACAGAGATGGTAATAACCACTAGGTGAGACAGATGGCAAGTCTACCTAGAATACACTGCAAGCTGGAATAACAGTGGAGCAAAAGCTCTAACAGAGATGGTAATAACCACTAGGTGAGACAGATGGCAAGTCTACCTAGAATACACTGCAAGCTGGAATAACAGTGGAGCAAAAGCTCTAACAGAGATGGTAATAACCACTAGGTGAGACAGATGGCAAGTCTACCTAGAATACACTGCAAGCTGGAATAACAGTGGAGCAAAAGCTCTAACAGAGATGGTAATAACCACTAGGTGAGACAGATGGCAAGTCTACCTAGAATACACTGCAAGCTGGAATAACAGTGGAGCAAAAGCTCTAACAGAGATGGTAATAACCACTAGGTGAGACAGATGGCAAGTCTACCTAGAATACACTGCAAGCTGGAATAACAGTGGAGCAAAAGCTCTAACAGAGATGGTAATAACCACTAGGTGAGACAGATGGCAAGTCTACCTAGAATACACTGCAAGCTGGAATAACAGTGGAGCAAAAGCTCTAACAGAGATGGTAATAACCACTAGGTGAGACAGATGGCAAGTCTACCTAGAATACACTGCAAGCTGGAATAACAGTGGAGCAAAAGCTCTAACAGAGATGGTAATAACCACTAGGTGAGACAGATGGCAAGTCTACCTAGAATACACTGCAAGCTGGAATAACAGTGGAGCAAAAGCTCTAACAGAGATGGTAATAACCACTAGGTGAGACAGATGGCAAGTCTACCTAGAATACACTGCAAGCTGGAATAACAGTGGAGCAAAAGCTCTAACAGAGATGGTAATAACCACTAGGTGAGACAGATGGCAAGTCTACCTAGAATACACTGCAAGCTGGAATAACAGTGGAGCAAAAGCTCTAACAGAGATGGTAATAACCACTAGGTGAGACAGATGGCAAGTCTACCTAGAATACACTGCAAGCTGGAATAACAGTGGAGCAAAAGCTCTAACAGAGATGGTAATAACCACTAGGTGAGACAGATGGCAAGTCTACCTAGAATACACTGCAAGCTGGAATAACAGTGGAGCAAAAGCTCTAACAGAGATGGTAATAACCACTAGGTGAGACAGATGGCAAGTCTACCTAGAATACACTGCAAGCTGGAATAACAGTGGAGCAAAAGCTCTAACAGAGATGGTAATAACCACTAGGTGAGACAGATGGCAAGTCTACCTAGAATACACTGCAAGCTGGAATAACAGTGGAGCAAAAGCTCTAACAGAGATGGTAATAACCACTAGGTGAGACAGATGGCAAGTCTACCTAGAATACACTGCAAGCTGGAATAACAGTGGAGCAAAAGCTCTAACAGAGATGGTAATAACCACTAGGTGAGACAGATGGCAAGTCTACCTAGAATACACTGCAAGCTGGAATAACAGTGGAGCAAAAGCTCTAACAGAGATGGTAATAACCACTAGGTGAGACAGATGGCAAGTCTACCTAGAATACACTGCAAGCTGGAATAACAGTGGAGCAAAAGCTCTAACAGAGATGGTAATAACCACTAGGTGAGACAGATGGCAAGTCTACCTAGAATACACTGCAAGCTGGAATAACAGTGGAGCAAAAGCTCTAACAGAGATGGTAATAACCACTAGGTGAGACAGATGGCAAGTCTACCTAGAATACACTGCAAGCTGGAATAACAGTGGAGCAAAAGCTCTAACAGAGATGGTAATAACCACTAGGTGAGACAGATGGCAAGTCTACCTAGAATACACTGCAAGCTGGAATAACAGTGGAGCAAAAGCTCTAACAGAGATGGTAATAACCACTAGGTGAGACAGATGGCAAGTCTACCTAGAATACACTGCAAGCTGGAATAACAGTGGAGCAAAAGCTCTAACAGAGATGGTAATAACCACTAGGTGAGACAGATGGCAAGTCTACCTAGAATACACTGCAAGCTGGAATAACAGTGGAGCAAAAGCTCTAACAGAGATGGTAATAACCACTAGGTGAGACAGATGGCAAGTCTACCTAGAATACACTGCAAGCTGGAATAACAGTGGAGCAAAAGCTCTAACAGAGATGGTAATAACCACTAGGTGAGACAGATGGCAAGTCTACCTAGAATACACTGCAAGCTGGAATAACAGTGGAGCAAAAGCTCTAACAGAGATGGTAATAACCACTAGGTGAGACAGATGGCAAGTCTACCTAGAATACACTGCAAGCTGGAATAACAGTGGAGCAAAAGCTCTAACAGAGATGGTAATAACCACTAGGTGAGACAGATGGCAAGTCTACCTAGAATACACTGCAAGCTGGAATAACAGTGGAGCAAAAGCTCTAACAGAGATGGTAATAACCACTAGGTGAGACAGATGGCAAGTCTACCTAGAATACACTGCAAGCTGGAATAACAGTGGAGCAAAAGCTCTAACAGAGATGGTAATAACCACTAGGTGAGACAGATGGCAAGTCTACCTAGAATACACTGCAAGCTGGAATAACAGTGGAGCAAAAGCTCTAACAGAGATGGTAATAACCACTAGGTGAGACAGATGGCAAGTCTACCTAGAATACACTGCAAGCTGGAATAACAGTGGAGCAAAAGCTCTAACAGAGATGGTAATAACCACTAGGTGAGACAGATGGCAAGTCTACCTAGAATACACTGCAAGCTGGAATAACAGTGGAGCAAAAGCTCTAACAGAGATGGTAATAACCACTAGGTGAGACAGATGGCAAGTCTACCTAGAATACACTGCAAGCTGGAATAACAGTGGAGCAAAAGCTCTAACAGAGATGGTAATAACCACTAGGTGAGACAGATGGCAAGTCTACCTAGAATACACTGCAAGCTGGAATAACAGTGGAGCAAAAGCTCTAACAGAGATGGTAATAACCACTAGGTGAGACAGATGGCAAGTCTACCTAGAATACACTGCAAGCTGGAATAACAGTGGAGCAAAAGCTCTAACAGAGATGGTAATAACCACTAGGTGAGACAGATGGCAAGTCTACCTAGAATACACTGCAAGCTGGAATAACAGTGGAGCAAAAGCTCTAACAGAGATGGTAATAACCACTAGGTGAGACAGATGGCAAGTCTACCTAGAATACACTGCAAGCTGGAATAACAGTGGAGCAAAAGCTCTAACAGAGATGGTAATAACCACTAGGTGAGACAGATGGCAAGTCTACCTAGAATACACTGCAAGCTGGAATAACAGTGGAGCAAAAGCTCTAACAGAGATGGTAATAACCACTAGGTGAGACAGATGGCAAGTCTACCTAGAATACACTGCAAGCTGGAATAACAGTGGAGCAAAAGCTCTAACAGAGATGGTAATAACCACTAGGTGAGACAGATGGCAAGTCTACCTAGAATACACTGCAAGCTGGAATAACAGTGGAGCAAAAGCTCTAACAGAGATGGTAATAACCACTAGGTGAGACAGATGGCAAGTCTACCTAGAATACACTGCAAGCTGGAATAACAGTGGAGCAAAAGCTCTAACAGAGATGGTAATAACCACTAGGTGAGACAGATGGCAAGTCTACCTAGAATACACTGCAAGCTGGAATAACAGTGGAGCAAAAGCTCTAACAGAGATGGTAATAACCACTAGGTGAGACAGATGGCAAGTCTACCTAGAATACACTGCAAGCTGGAATAACAGTGGAGCAAAAGCTCTAACAGAGATGGTAATAACCACTAGGTGAGACAGATGGCAAGTCTACCTAGAATACACTGCAAGCTGGAATAACAGTGGAGCAAAAGCTCTAACAGAGATGGTAATAACCACTAGGTGAGACAGATGGCAAGTCTACCTAGAATACACTGCAAGCTGGAATAACAGTGGAGCAAAAGCTCTAACAGAGATGGTAATAACCACTAGGTGAGACAGATGGCAAGTCTACCTAGAATACACTGCAAGCTGGAATAACAGTGGAGCAAAAGCTCTAACAGAGATGGTAATAACCACTAGGTGAGACAGATGGCAAGTCTACCTAGAATACACTGCAAGCTGGAATAACAGTGGAGCAAAAGCTCTAACAGAGATGGTAATAACCACTAGGTGAGACAGATGGCAAACAAGTCTACCTAACACTGCAAGCTGGAATAACAGTGGAGCAAAAGCTCTAACAGAGATGGTAATAACCACTGGGTGAGACAGATGGCAAGTCTACCTAGAATACACTGCAAGCTGGAATAACAGTGGAGCTACGCTCTAACGATACACACTGAAGGTAACAAGGTCAGTGGCAAAACACACACAGCAAACACACTGGAGATATAACTACACAGCGGTAAATACAAGCTGGTGACACACAGCAACACACACACTGGAGATAGTACTACACAGCGGTAACAAGAGCTGGTGGCTATACTCACTGCACGATGGCAAAAAGCAGGAGATGCTAAAACACGTGGCAGATAACAACACACGCCTGACAGGCCGGGGCAATGTGAGATCTTAAACACATGCACACACTCTTCCGGAGATGAATGGAGACCGGGACCTGCCCAGGGCAGAGGCCGCCAGCGGGAGTAGCGAACTACTCACGCTGCGCACCTAACCACACAGGGGGTCAGACAAACACACAGCAAGAGGATAACGGGAAGGCAAGGGGGTAACACCAGGAACAAGGGTAACGGAAATTGCAAAAGCAAACCAAGCAACAGAATGTCAGCGAGCAAGATTCAGGAACCAGACGCTATAACCGACAACTAGTAGCACACAGCAGAGGCTATTTAAAGGGCCCTCCTCCAATCAGCCAGGAGAGACTGACACACCTCTAGTGCTAATGCCTGACAGCTGGGGAAGGTGAAACCTAGCAACACAGCCTGCTACACAATGACAGAGGTTAACAGAGTGTAATAGAGCTGGTAAGAAGTAAGATGGTATCATAATCAGTAGGGTCTGCAGTAAAAAGAGGACTCTATGTAGGATATTCATTTTAACTATATTTACCCTTCCCAGCAAAGAAAAGTTTTTGTCTGTCCATTGCGCTAGGTCTTTGGAAATAGTTGATAGGATGGAGGGGCAATTGGCGCTATATAAGTCGTTGGAGTTGGTTGTAAGTATGGTACTGAGATATTTAATTCTGTCCGGATGCCACTTAAAGTGTAAGGAGTCTCTAAGGGTTTTTTGCTTTTCCACTGACAAGTGCACCCCAGTACCCACTGAATTGTCCATATTAATTTTGAAATTAGACAAGGTACTAAATTGCTGGAGCTCAGTGAGGACAACTAGTAGAGAGATTAGAGGGTTAGTGTTGGTGAGGAGCATGTTGTCTGCAAAAAGCATTAGTTTATACTCGTGGTCCCTTACTCATAGCCACTTAACATCAGGGTTTTCCTTTAGTGAACAGGCTAGCGCCTCCATACATAGTATAAAAAGAAGAGGGGAAAGTTGGTACCCCTGCCTGGTACCATTAGAGATGTTGAAGGGAGGGGATAGAACCCCATTGATACAAACTCTAGCTGAAGGGGACCCATACAACGCCATAATCCTCGATATGCAGGATCGCCCCAGCCCCACGTGCTCCAGTACCCCTTCCATTAAGTCCCAATCTATGCCGTCAAATGCCTTCTCGGCATCCGTGGACAAAAAAAAGGGCAGGGAGCTGGCATTCCAAGGCAACATACAAAAGGTTTATAATCTTTGTGGTGTTGTCTGGGCTTCCTGCCTCTGGACAGACCCAACCTGATCATCACATATAGGACCAGGGACGACCTGGTTCAGGCGATTGGCAAATATTTTGGCATATAGTTTGGTGTCCATGTTTAGGAGGAAAGTTGGGTGGTAGCTGGAGCACTGGGTTGGGTCTTTACCCTCCTTAGGGATTACTGTTACATGGGCCTCGAGGAAATGGCAAGAGAAGCGGTGGGAACGCGAGACTTAATTGAACGCCGCTAGTAGGAGAGAATGAAATATGGGTCGGAAAAATGTATAATAGGGAACGGTGAAACCGTCTTGGCCTGGGCTCTTGCCGTTTGGCAATTGCTTGATAGCTAGCGTTAACTCCTCAGAGGTGAAGGGGGAGTCCAGGGCAGAGGCTATATCAGAATCTAATTTGGGGAATCTACACTTTGACAGGTAGTCAGCTATTTTCTGTTTCTTTTCCGTGTGCTGCTTGGGGGAAAGGGGTTCGTTAGGGTTATACAATGGTCATAGTAATGGAAATAGTCATGGTAATAGTCATAGAAAATGTCAGCTATTTCCTTATCTAAGTTATGGAGTTTATCTGAATTGTCTTTTATATGGGGGAAGTAGGTTTTAGACCTCTGTACTCTAAGGGCTGGATCCAGACCTTGTTAAATGCATGAACTTAGTTACTCAAGGGCTAAACCATATTGATTTCAGGGGGAGCAAAGTTAATTGTATTCATTGCATGCAGGGACATATCTTTAAATTGCTTACTGCACACAGATACTAACCAGCTTTACTATTACACTGTTATTTAGACTTGGGATAGGAAACATCACCTCTCAACTCTAATATTGTTTGCAACAGATGAAATATGGCTCCCCTGCAATCAACATGGTTTAGCCCTTGAGTAACTAAGTTCATGCACTTAACAAGGTCTGAATCCAGCCCTAAGAGCCCTCGCAAGTGCACGGCCAGGCTTGTTGGCCCACTGATAATAGTAAGCTTTGCATTTTTTAATGGCATATTTAGCTTGGGATTGGAGGAGTGTATTAAGCTCATTCCTCACAGCTATAAGGTCTCTTAACATCTGGTCGTCCCCTGATTGTTTGTGTATTGTTTCCAGATTGTTTATAGTATGGAGCAGGGTCGTTTGTCTCTGGTTACGATGTCGTTTGAGACAAGAGCCTATCTGAATGCACTTGCCCCTGACCACGCATTTATGAGCCTCCCACAGTGCGCGAAACATCAGTAGTGTCATTGGTAGCTAAATAATCCTTAATGGATTTTTCAAGTTCGTCTGTCATAGGTAAATCAAAGAGGAAGGAGTTGTTAAGACGCCAAGACCATTCCCCAGGACGTTCTCGGGGCAGGCGCCCCTGCTGGTCTATTTACAGGGAGGCTGACCAATCACAAGCTGTCCCTGGGTCAGCCTCCTTAGCTGATAAGTTAGGTCCCAGGCTTAGAACAACTTCATGCCAGAAGTTGGTTCCAGAAGCGAAGCACAAAATGTATTCAGAATTTGTAAATTTCTGAGAAGGTGGAGTCTGAATGCCACTGGATTTATTTTTTTGATGATTTTAAATGGCCCAATAAAATGGGGGCCCAATTTGGTAGATGGTTGTCTAATTCTGAGTTGTTAGTTGACAGCCATACTCTGTGTCCCACCTTGAACGTTACGGGTTTCCTGTGCCTGTCCTCTCTGTTCTTCATCCAGAATGCAGTCATTTGCAAGGCTCTGTTGACTATTCTCCAGATGAACCTAAGTCTGCTCGTGGCCCTCTGTGCCTCTTGATAGCCTCTGGAATTAACAAAGAGTTATCCCTGGGATGTAACCCTTGAAGTCAAAAGCACAGTGAGATCTTGGTGGAGGATTAACTGGATATGTTGTATGCAAATTCTGCCCAAGGAATATTGACTGACCAATTGTCTTGTAATTTCGAGGTAAATAGATGCAGAAATTGTTTACCCTCTCTGTCTGTCCATTACTCTGTGGGTGATACCCTGAAGACAAGCTGATTTGGATGTTTAAACCTCTGTAAAAAAAAATCCAGAACTTAGCTATAAACTGAAGGCCACGATACAATATCAGTGGGGAGTCCATGAAGTCTGTGTTACGATACACCGGAATTACCTTGGTCAAGGACCGGTGTGATCGTGGAATGAGAGAAGGGCAAGCAGCTCACCAGGGTGTAGAGCCTGAGATCGAACCAAGTATTCATTAGAGCCCCTGAAGGTGGGGATAGACTTGAGCTGGTAGGAACCCGTCAGGATACAGCCAATCCCTAACAGTACCCCCCCTCAGACGAGGAGTTAAAGAACCCCAAAACCTGGGTTTACCTGGAAACCTAGTGTGGAATTCCTGGAGGAGCTTGTTGGCATGGATGTTGCATGCAGGTACCCATTGTCGTTCTTCTGGGCCATAACCCCTCCAATGAACCAGGTAATGAATCTGGCCTTGGACTCTTTTGGAATTGAGTATGGCCTCCACTTCAAACACTTCCCTCGTCCTGCCCATCACGAAGAAGTGGAGGTGGCTTAGAAAGAGAATCAGTTTGAAAACTTCTAGAAGAACAGAAGGGTTTAAGGAGAGAAACTTGAAAGGTGCTTGGAATCCTCATATTGCGGGGAAGATTCAATTTAACAGCTACCAGATTAATTCTCTTGGAGATGACAAAAGGACCAATAAAACGCGGACCAAGTTTCTTGGAAGGTTGACGAATGTGAATGTTTTTGGTGGACAGCCAGACTTTATCGCCAACTTTGAAAGAGACCCTCCTTCTTCATTTGTCCATTCTTGCCTTGGTATAAATAGCTGCATGCTGAAGCGATTTGTTGACTTTCACCCAAATCTCCTTTATCTTGTTGCCCAAGAACCTGGAGTCAGAGGAATGATCCCTTTCTGGTTGTTCAAAGGAGTTAGAACAGGGATGATGACCTAAAACACAAAAGAAAGGAGACAACTTGGTAGCCGAATGAGTGGCATTGCTATAGGCATATTCTGCCCAGGACAGGATTTGTGCCCAATTATCTTGTAGTTTGAAAGTATAGCTCCTTAAATATTGTTCGAGATTTTGGTTGATGTGCTCGGTTAAACCATTAGATTGCAGGTGGTATCCTGAGGAAAGACTGACTGTGACTCGAAGAGATTTACAGAATAAAGCTGGCCACATAAACGGCCACATAATACAGCGCTGTATAGCCAGACAGAGGGAAAGTGAATACCCAGACAGAGGGAGAGAGGGCAGAGCACTGCAGAGCCCCACACACTGACACGCTGCTGCGTGGTGTCCTCTCTCCCTCTGTCTGGGTATACAGTGCTGAATACCCAGACAGAAGGAGAGAGGGCATAGCGCTGCAGCATGTCAGTGTGTGGGGTTCTGCAGCACGATTATCTGCAATGCCCACATACTGCACGATTTTGCTGGTGATAACCGATAATTTTTATTACACCCCAGCCGATCAGATTATCTGACGGCAGCCATTTTTTTTAGATAATCGCCCGTTTCTGTTAATTATCGGCACCACACACTAGAGCGATAATTCGGCCAATCCACGATAATTGCTAAATCAGCACAATTATCGCTATAGTGTGTGGCCAGCTTAACTTTCAGAAACGGGCAATAAATTGTGATCCTCTGTCAGACACAATATCAGTAGGAAGGCCATGAAGTCAAACAATGTCCTTGATAAATAAGTCAACCAAGTCTTGAGCTGAGGGTAATCCATTTAACGGTACAAAATGCGCCATTTTACTAAAACGGTTGACAATGACCCAGATCGTGGTGTTGTCCAATGATTTTGGAAGATCTGTAATGAAATCCATGGAAATGTGAGTCCAGGGACATCTCGGAATTGATAATGGGTGAAGAAGACCCCCAGGAAGAGAACGTAGCGTCTTGTTTTGAGCACATGTCAGACAGGCTCCAACAAATTCCTTGATATCTTTGGAAATAGGAGGCCACCATACTATGTGAGAAATAAGTTCCAGGGTCTTCAGCGCCCCTGGATGTCCAGCCGTTCTTAAAGAATGAACTTCCAAAAGCACCGAGTTCCTAAGTCTCTTGGGGACAAGGAGACGATTCCGGGGCTTCTGAGGAGGTGCTTGGCTCTGAGCATTCAAAATGAGGGTGTGTAGATCCTGGGAGAGACCAACAAAAATGGATGAAGAATGCTGGATGGGAAGCAGGGGAGAGGCGGGAGGATGTTCTGGCAAAAATGATCGTGAAAGGGCATCAGCTCGTTTGTTGAGAGATCCAGGGCGGTAGGTGATCACAAAATTAAACCTGGTGAAGAACATTGCCCATCTGGCTTGTCTTGGTTTCAACCTTTTAGCGAACTCAATGTAAGCAAGATTCTTGTGGTCCAGAAGAATAACAATAGTGTAAGTAGCCCCCTCCAGCCAATGTCTCCATTCTTCCAAGGCAAACTTGATAGCCAGTAGCTCCCTATTGCCCACATAGTAATTGCGTTCTGCAATGGAAAATTTCCTTGAAAAGTACGCACTTGGGTATATTTTCTTGTCAGCAGGGTCTTGTTAGGAAAGGGCAGCTCCAGCCTCAATATAAGAGGCATCCACTTCCAGGACAAATTGCAGATCCGGATTGGGATGGCGAAGAATGGAAGCAGAAATAAAGGCTTGTTTGAGGGCAAAGAAAGCCTTAGAGGCCTCAGGAGGCCACCAAGAAGGATCACCTCCTTTCTTGGTGAGGTTGGAGATGGACGTCACCACGATCAACATGTTTCGAATGAATCGTTGATAATAGTTGGAGAAACCTAGGACCCTCTGGGTAGCCTTGAGGTTGGTGGGTTGTACCCACTCCAGGATCGCCTTTACTTTATCCGGATCTATGGCGAAACCTTGTGGGGAAATGACATACCCTAAGTAGATGACCTTGTCCACCTCGAATTCACATTTCTCAGGCTTGGCGAAGAGGTGATTCTCCCGCAGGTGGGTAAGCACTTGACGGACGTGGGAACGATGAGACTCCAGTGTGGAAGAATAAATTAGTATATCATCCAAATACACTACAATAAAGTCTCCCAAGAAGTCTCGTAGGATCTCATTTATGAGATCTTGAAACACCGCTTTGGCATTGCAAAGCCCGAAAGGCATCACCAAATATTTGTAATGACCGGAATGCGTATTGAACGCTGTCTTCAACTCATCGTCTTGCCGGATTCTAACCAAGTTATAGGCACTCCGAAGGTCAATCTTGGAGAAGATGTTGGCACCCCTGAGTCGGTCAAAAAGATCCGAGATCCAAGGAATGGGGTAGGTGTTTTTGACCGTGATCTTATTCAGAGCCCGATAGTCAATGCAAGGCCTGAGGGATCCATCTTTCTTGGCCAAAAAGAAAAATACGGCACCGACTGGAGACTAAGAAGGGCGGATGAAACTTTTACGAAGGTTTTCTTGAATGCATTTATCCATGGCCGCAGTCTCCGGGAGGGAAAGGGAGAACAACCTTCCCTTGGGATGTTTGGCTTCGGGAACCAGGTCGATAGCACAGTCTGAATCCCGGTGAGGAGGAAGTACCTCTGAAGCTTTATCACAGAAGACATCCGCGAAGTCAGCATATTGAGGAGGAATCTTCGAAAGGGGATGTCTGAGCCACACGAATGGGTCGCGAAATACAAGCTGCAGGGCAGGAATCACCCCATCTGACGATCTCTCCCTTCTCCCAATCAATGACCGGATTATGTGTACTGAGCCAAGGGTGTCGAAGAACGAGGTGGGCCGAGGGGCTTTGGATAAGGAACAGCTCAATGAGCTCAGAGTGGCAGCATCCCACGGAGAGATGGATGGCTGTGGTACTAGAACGAATATTGCCCTCTGTGAGGGGTTTGCCATCCAAACCACAGGCCAGGAGTGGAGAGAGGATAGACTTGACCTCCAGTCCAAGAGAGTGGACTAATTCAACGTCAATGAAATTCCCTGCTGCTCCGGTATCAATTAATGCCCGCAGGTTGATGACCTGATCGTTCACCAGCAGTTGCACTGGAATTAGAAGGGAGTTTCTATTGGAGATTAAATGGACACCCAGACGGAGCCCCTCTTCCTCTGTCTGGGTTAGGCATTTCCCGCCGGAGTAGGTTTGTTAGAACAACTGTCTGCCTGATGGCAGAGTCCAATAGAGGCAGAGTCCTAACTGCTGCCGACGGGCCTTCTCCTGTTTGGACAAGCGGAAGGTACCAATCTGCATTGGTTCTTCACAAGAAGAGGTCTCCGGAGAAAACTAAGTTGCCGGGAAGAAAGAAGGGGCGGACGAATCCTTCTCCATCCGTCTTTTCTTCAGTCGACGATCGACTTTAATGGCTAGACGCATTAGATCGTCCAGGGTCTGGGCCGCAGGGAATTTAACTAAGGCGTCTTTCACTTGTTCAGAAAGTCCGACACGAAATTGACTTTTCAGAGCTGGGTCGTTCCACCCGCAATCGTTTGACCAACGTCGGAGTTCGGCACTATACTCTTCCACCGATCTTCTTCCCTGCTTCAGAGCCCGAAGTTTAGATTCGGCAGTTGCCAGACGATCAGGATCGTCATAAAGTAAACCCAAAGCCTCAAGAAATCCATCCACTGTCTGTTTAGCGGGAGATTCTGGCGGAAGGCTGAAGGCCCAAGCCTGCAGATCTCCCTGGAGGAATGAGATGATCAAACCGACCCTTTGGTGTTCTGAGCCGGAGGAATGAGGTCTCAGCTGGAAGTACAGCTTGCAGCTTTCTTTGAAGATCAAAAACTGGGACCAATCCCCCGTGAAGCGATCCGGTAGGTTGGCTTTCACATCCTGGGAATCCTGAAGAGGAACAGGAGCAGAAGCTGCGATGGGTTCTGCTGGGGAACGGAGAGAAGCGATGACCTCGTCCTACGAACGAACCCGAGCGGTAAGACTTTGGACCATCTGACCCAGGTTAGAGACTTGGGCAATGAGGGTGTTAATAGCTTCAGAAGTGGGGTCCATGTTACCATGAGCGGTAACCTGTGTTTGGCCGGTTATAATGTTACAATACACCGGAATTACCTTGGTCAAGGACCGGTGTGATCGTAGAATGAGAGAAGGGCGAACAGCTCACCAGGGTGTAGAGCCTGAGATCGGACCAAGTATTCGCTAGAGCCCCTGAAGGTGGGGATAGACTGGAGCTGGTAGGAACCCGTCAGGATACAGCCCTGGAGAGAATACCCGGGAGAGGAATGAGAGAGGAAGCGAGACAGAAGGGAATGGATGAGAGACAGCGGGTAAGTAGCAAAAGTAGTACCAGAAGGGACTGGACTGTGACTAACGACAATAAACACAGAACAGATGTGACCGGGAAGACTGGACAGGACTGACTAACAAGACAGAACTGGGAAACTCACACTACACTCACACAAGCGGGAAATCCCCTTAGGGATACACAAATGAGCACTCAGGAGAGAACAGGGTAAGTACAAAGAAGGTATAACAACGGCAAGGAGAAGAGAGGGGAAAAGACACAGGAGGATAACAGGCTCGAACTAGGAAGGGCAGCGATGGGGCACTCAAGATCAAAACACTAGGCAGCAAGGCACTAGGCACACAGAGAATAGCAGGTCAGAGCACTGAATAACAGAAGCTATAACCGGCAGAGAGGAAGTGACAAGGTAGAATTTAAATAGGGGCAGCAAGTGTGTGATTGGGTGCAACAGTAGGTACTCCTGAATGAGGAGGCACTTCCCAAAAGGACTGGGAATGCCTCCAATACTGAACAGCCGCAGGATCGTGCACCTGAGAGAGACGCAGCGCCCACATGTGGCTGGCAACTATGATGCTGTCGCTAGGGGAGCCGTCAGCCAGAAAAGCTACAGCAGAATGCACCAGAGTGGGTAAGCAGGAGACCGGAAGATCGGACGCTGAGGAGTACAGACGCCGGCTGTGGGCAGCAGAGGAAAGGTAAGGGAATGAAAGAGCAGGCTCCCGGAGGTGAGTAGTGATGGGAAACAAGGAGAGGGACCTGGCTGGCACTTGCTGATGGAGGGCAGAGGGACCAGGATCGTGGCAATCCCTAATAGTCTGACAATATGTTTATAGAACAAAGAGGACAGAACCTGGGAATTGGGCAGGTTTCTTTGAGAATATATCCACCACCACCAAGATGGTGGTAAATCCGGATGAATTTGGGAGATCCATGACGAAATCCATGGACAGATGGGTCCATGGATGTTTAGGAACTGGGAGTGGAAGAACAGGAACAGGCGGACAGCTGCATGTGGTTTTATTTTTGGCACAAGTTTCACAGACCTCCTTCCTGTTCTCACCAGGGAGTGGAGTCTATTCACTAGAACCCCTTATGGTGAGGGTAGGCTTGGCTGCTGGCACCTGATAGGCAACATGAACAGATTCACAAGTGGAATAAAAAATGGTGGTCAATTCTCTAGGCGCTGGGGGTATCCACAGGGGGAAGTGTCAGATTAATTAAAATCTCAGTAAAAAATAGTGCACTGAGGTGTAGAAAAGTTAATGTAGCAAGGCTGTAACTCTGATGATCCTATAGCAGTGGCTTGAGTGTCTCTCCCCTTGTGGGGATAAAAACAAATGGGATAGAATAAAATGACAATATTTATTAAACACACTTGGAACACAAATGAAAATCACATTAAAAAACATGAGTCCATAAAACGATGAATGATCAGAAGTTTATACTCAAAAATTGTGAAACAAGCTGCAAGATGCCAGGGAGTGATGGAGAAAAAGCTCGGGCATCGGCATGCACAGTACTGCAGTTAGGTCCTGGGTTGTGACGTCTGGATCGAGGTGCCGGTCTGACTGACGCATTTTGGGCTAGACTTAGCCCTTTATCAAAGTCTTCTCCCAGCGTAGGAGTCTTTTTAGCTTTATGTGAATGGGTAGTTCCATACAGGAAATTAATTGGTTGTAAGTGGCATGTGATTTTTAAGTAAAATTAAGTAACACACCTCCTAACTAAACTAACAGTTCCCCAAAAAATAATAAAATTCTATATACTGTTTAATGCATAAGATGACTTCATAAAATCTCATAGAGCATCAGGTTGTTACAATTATAACAGACTTACTTAACTGCACACTTAAAGTGGGAGCCTAACATAACCTTATTAAAGGAACAGAGCAAATGTTCATATCATATAGAGAGCATAAAACCAATAGATTATATAAGAAGTAAATAAATTTAAATATATGAAATATATATATAAATTATATATAAAAAATTGTATATAAAAAAAGGGATACTGGCTGCCAATAAAGGAAACATAAACACAATAAAAGACCATTTCCTGTGCATATTTCAATAATAAAAGTAGAGTCACCTATATTAAAAGGGGACATCACTAGAAACCCTTAAGGGACAGTGGTATATGGTGCACATACATAGAAAAATATTAATGAAAGGGACATGCTGATTTATAATGACACACTTAAAGGTAAGAAACCTAACTTAAAAAATACTAGTAAATATATGAAGTATGCATAAAACCTTATTTACATTTTATCATCAGATTCATATACAAAAATACACCAAATAAAAAAAAAAACTTCATA
>WWET01004502.1:0-12547 GCA_011038615.1 Limnodynastes dumerilii | reverse complement strand
ATGTCTGCCCCTTGAAATGTCCAGCCTCCATTGTCTGCCCCTTTAAACGTTCAGCCTCAATGTCTGCCCCTTGAAATGTCCAGCCTCCATTGTCTGCCCCTTTAAACGTTCAGCCTCAATGTCTGCCCCTTGAAATGTCCAGCCTCCATTGTCTGCCCCTTTAAACGTTCAGCCTCAATGTCTGCCCCTTGAAATGTCCAGCCTCCATTGTCTGCCCCTTTAAACGTTCAGCCTCAATGTCTGCCCCTTGAAATGTCCAGCCTCCATTGTCTGCCCCTTGAAATGTCCAGCCTCCATATCTGCCCCTTTATTTGCCCTACCTCCATGTCTGTTCCTTATTATTATTATTATTATTATTATTATTATTATTATTATTATTATGTCCAGCCTCCTTATTTCCAGCTTCTTCAGTTACTTACCTTTGAGTACCTGCTGCTGCGTCCTCCTCCTGTTGCTCCGTCTCCCCATCTGCGGTCATGTGGTGCGGTACAGGTAATACAGAGCTCCTACGGAAGCCATGTAGAACAAAATCTGTTTGTAGAATGGCAGTGACCACATAGGTTCGGTCACTGCCATTCACAGTAACAGGTTTGGTCCTACAGGGCTCCTGTAGGATCAATGTATTTCCTGCACTGTGCAGTGTAAAGCCCTGCTGCATATACACCGGCAGGGCTCTACAAAAAAAAAAAAACACAAGTTTGTCCCGAGAGTCTGATCTCTCGGGACAAGTTGTGAGGCGGATGGGACAGCGGGACAGTCCCCCGAAAGCGGGACTGTCCCACTCAAATCGGGACAGTTGGGAGGTATGCATGCGCAGTAGTAAAAATCGCTTAACACCATGGTTGCCGACTTTTGGCAGCTTCTCTCCAGGAGATCCCGGAGAGAAGCTAGCGACGCATGAAGGGGCGGGGCTTAATGATGCGGCTATGCAAATCATGTCATTAGGCTCCTCCCCCTTGCTCATACTGACCCGTTTTTAGTTGAAATAGGGGTCGGACGGGGCTTGATGCCGCAGATTGCGTCATCAAGTCCCTTCCTGTGCCAAGCAACACTAGTATACTAGTGTTGCTTACTAGTGTTGCAGGACTTGAGGCCGTGGTTTCAGTGGGTGTGCTCCATATGGAGAGACTTGAGGCTGTGGTTTCAGTACAACCACGGGCCTCAAGTCACTTGCGGGAGATTTGCTGGCTCTCCCAGGATACCGGGAGTACTGCCCGAATTTCGGGAGAGTCGGCAACCCTGTTTAACACCAGACGTATAAGTTATAAGTCCGGTAGTCTGCATACGGCCCAGTATTAGCATTGTAAAGACAGTGTAAAGGCTATTAGATAGATGTGTGCTTTGAGCTCCTGATTTCCAGACTGTTACTGTTACTCAATTTTGAAGGAACCTCCTAGAAATTCTCCCTGGAAGAGACCCCTGGCTGTTGGGCCTAGTTCAGGCCTGCTCACAGAAACACCAGTGAGTAGCAGCAGCCAGAAAGTGAAACCTGGTAATAAGCCTGTTTGTGGTTAGGTAGGATAAGGGGAGCAGAACGTGCTTCAGGAACTTGCAAACCCTCAAATTTGGGGAGGTAAAGCCTAGAGGAAAAGTTTTGCTTGGTAATGCAAGAAAAAATGGGTAAAGGACCCAAAAGTATTTAAAGGAACTGGTGCAATACTGGAGCAGTGTAAAGAAAAATGGGTCATCACTTCAAAATCCTCTATTTCAGCAGAAGAGACCTCTAAAAACCTGCAAACCGCCCAGAGTACACAGGAATCACAAAGTTTTCAACAAAATCTGCCTGTTCAGTCAGACTGTGTACAAAATACAGAAAATGGATTCAGACTAAAGAAGGAGATTGAAAATAAGAGAGGAAAGTTATTCCTGGGGCCAGATTTACTAAGTTGCGGGTTTGCAAAAGTGAAGATGTTGCCTATAGCAACCAATCAGATTCTAGATGACATTTTCTAGTATGTAACAGGAAAGTGAGAGCTAGAATCTGATTAGTTGCTATGGGCAACATCTTCACTTTTCCAAACCTGTAGCTTAGTAAATCTGGCCCCTGGACTAAACCATATTGATTGCAGGGGAGTCATATTTCATCTGTTGCAAACAGTATTAGAATTGAGAAGTGGTGTTTCCCAGCTCAAGTCTAAATAACAGTGTAATAATAAAGCTGGTCAGTATTTGTGTACAGTAAGCAATTCAAAGATATATCTCTGCATGCAAAGAATACAATTAAATTGACCCCTGAAATCAACATGGTTTTGCCCATGTGTAACTTTCCTCTCTTATTTTAAAGCTCCTTCTTAAGTCTGAATCAGGCCCAATGTATTTATTGGAGCAGTTATGGGACCTTGTAGCATGGACACTCCAGCAATCAGCATCTGCAGCTGGGAAAGCAATTCCAAATCAAATCAGGGTTGACGACTTTTCATAGGCCAAAGATGCCTGCAAGGAGGTGGGGCTTAATTACACAATGTATGCAAATCGTGCAAGAAGCCCCACCCCCTGACTATCAATACAACATTTCCTCAGCTTTACTAGAGTTGGGGTGGGGCTTGATGACACAAATTGTGTCATCAAGTCCTGCTCTGCCCTTAGTAACACTAGGAATGCTAGTGTTGCCATGCTTAGGGGCAGGACTCAAGGCCGTGATTTGCATGAAACCATGGCCTCAAGACCCCTGTGGGAGATTTTCCAGGCTCTCCCAGGATATCGGGAGAACAGCCCGAATTTCGTGAGTCTCCTGGATATTCCAGGAGAGACAGCAACCCTGGGTCAAAGGAACATTGAATATGGTGCTGAGCCAAGTAGTGGATCACCATGTGATTCACTACACATCCAGCAGGTGGAAAGGGACAGGATCTCTGCAGTAACGTCAGCCCAAGAAGCCTCAGGTAACAAAGCCCAGCTAACATTGTGTAAAGAGGTTCCCAGGTTGATGATATCCACAGACAAATGTGTAAGAGGTCCTCTTCAGACACAATCCAGGAAGATTCAGGGGATGTCTCATGAAATATCGCTGGCAGTGGTAGACTTTCCTGCAGCAGTAAGCAAGATATCTGAGAGGCCGGCATCCCTTTTCCTGAACATGACAAGCATGAGGCCAGTGCTGTTTCTAAACCTAGCAGAGCCTAGGGCCGAAAAAAATTCCCCCCCCCCACCCCCCAAAAAAAAATTAAGTATGCATCAAGCCTTTTACTTCCATTCCATTCCCCTTTTATGTGTCCAGTCAACCACCCCTGCCAATTGTGTGCCCATGCTTCATATTTGCCCCTATATTTGTCCAGTTTTCTTTTGTGCCCCTTAAATGTATCAGATTCCTTTTGTGTCCCCTTTATAAGTGTCAGCCTCCTTTTGTGCCCCCTTTATAAGTGCCAGCCTCCTTTTGTGCCCACTTTATAGGTGCCAGCCTACTTTTGTGCCCTCTTTATAAGTGCCAGCCTCCTTTTGTTCCTAGAGGAAGGGATGGGATGGAGAGCCATAGTCTATGTACAGTAAGGACGTGTCAAGGTCATTGATTCTGGTCAGAACGCAGGCATAACAAAGGTTACTTTACACTGGAAAATTTGCACTTACTGCAGGTCATGTCTAAAGCTGGCCATACACTAGGACGATTATCAAAAATCACATGAATTCGGCGATAATTTTGCCGATTTTTCCGCCACAGGGCCATATAATATCGGCACCATATATCACATTTGTTGCATACAATAATCAATCTAAAGTTTAAAAAAACGCAGATTTTTGGTCTTCTTTTGTTGGGTGTAAAATATCGCTTTTGGCCATACACAGTACGACAATTTTATTTTCTTTGCAAATTTACATATAGGGCAGTCGTTAGCATGTGGGTTTGACTGATGTGGATGATAGGAAGTATAAATATAACTTCCTGTGCTAGCTAGTTCTTTTTTTTTTGCTTCCATGATGGATGCGAATACGAAAGGTCTTGGAATCTTCGCCCTTTCTATGGTTATTTTAACCCAGCAGAAACAGAGAAAAACGACAAATATTCGTCGCTGTCGTAAATGTAGGCGAAGGAATGGCTAAAGAAAAGGGAATCGTAATTCACTGCTACAGGAAATTCGAGAGAATAATCCTGATGATTTTCAAAAATTTTTGAGAATGGATGATGAGGCTTTCCTATACTTGCTTGCTGTTGTTTCTCCATACATTCAAAGGCAGGACACCAAGATGAGGGCAGCCATCACACCAGAACAACGTCTTGTGGCTACCTTGAGGTATTTAGCAACAGGACGTTCATATGAGGATTTAAAATTCAGCTCAGGCTTTGGGGAGAATAATACCTGAGAGATGTGAAGTTCTGTATGTGGCTTTGAAAAACCAATTTATGAAGGTATGTAATGTATTCTGCTTCACCTATATCATACAACTATTCCATGACATATGTTATCTTTCGTAATGACTGATGTCTCTGTTAAAGTAATGTTCTACATCTTTAAAGTATATAGATTGACTTTTAGTCAAAGACCTTTTATTTATTACACAAAAAACAATATTTTTTCAGAACCGTTTATTAAACCAGAACATAATTAACAAAACTATAGCCATATAAACAATAACTTAATTATAAATATAATAAACCAATCCACAATATGTTAACTTTCTCACAATTGTTCATAGTGGAAGGGCTCAATAGGTGGCCCAGATTGAAAGCTAAAATCTGCAGTTGAGGTTCTTGGCGTGGAAGTATGAGGTAGACCATACTGTTGTCGCTGCATATTAATTTGGGGGTTGTGGTACATAGGATGGCCATAAGGTGTTGGATGAGGGGGATGTTGAAAGCTTGAAAGGGTTTGAAGGCAGAGGAGTCAGGTTTGCCAAGTATGTTTCAGCATTTATTTGTCCTCTTTTTGACCTGTATAGTACCTTGTTTACCATCCTTTCAGCATCCTCGACATAGCGCTCCTCCAACTTTCGCATTTTGTTTGCATACACTACTCCCATTGCGTCAAAGTGGTCCATTGGCCAATTAGAAAAAAAAATTTCTGCTGACTACAGAATTTTATTTCCAATGTTGTCCTGGATGTCTGCTGCGGGGCGAACTCTTTTTCTACATGCATGTATATGTATGTGCGTGCCCATATGCCTGTATACTTGTTCCTGTACCAATATAAGAACCCCACATGATTTGATTGGACACCAATTCTAGTGCCTCTGTATTAATTTTGAAAATTCTGAAACTCTATGCATGGGGAATAATAATATAAAAAGAAGGCAAAAAATTATAGCTTACTGTTCACTAGCTATAATGATCATTGCTTTTCCTTCCCTTTCTCCCTTTTTCCCCAGGCATAGTAGCACTTGTTTCCTCCAGGGCTTGAGAGGTAGAATGCAGTTCCTCGCTGAAAATAGATGGCTAGAAATAAAAGGGAGAAATACTAGATTGTTATTTCATTTACTATATACTCTTTGCAGTTACCCACCAATCCTGAAAGATAGATTGAAATTGCAGCGAAATTTGAGAGAAAATTGAATTTTCCAAATTGTGTAGGAGCTATAGATGGAAAACATGTGCGCATTATGCCCCCGCCCCCCCCCCCCAATACTGGGTCCTTCTATTTCAATTACAAGGGATTATTCAGCATCGTTTTGATGGTGTTGGTAAAAATGGAAGAGTATCTGATGGTGGTGCCATTGACCAAACTTCTTTCAATGATTATCTTAATAGTGGAAAATTGAATTTACCATCTTGTAGACAAACAAAACTAGGACTAAACTTTGTGTTTGTTGCAGATAAAGCTTTTGCCCTACAGTCACACATTCTACGCCCCTTTCCACAAAGGTTTCTAAACCCTGAAAGGCGCATTTATAATTACCACCTTTCACGGGCAAGACGTGTTGTGGAAAATGCATTTGGTATTATGAGCAACAAGTTTAGAATATTCCACACTAATATTAATCTGCAACATCAAAAGCTCTGCTGGGTGGTGCTTGCCTTTACGTAACTTTTTACGCAGAAAATCCTCAAATAATTCAAACACACAAGAATGTATGGATGCAGTACTATGTCCAGAAGAGAATGAAAGATGGACCCCTTTGGAACATGGGTCATTTCATAACACAAATGAATCTTCTAAAGCAAATAGGGATTGCTATGTTGATTATTTTACTGGAGAAGGTGCTGTAGCATGGCAAAATGATATGGTTTAGTAACTTATGTTTCTCATGTAACATTTGTGTACCGTACAATAAATTAATAGTGATGAAAATGCAATGATGTGTTTTATTAATTTATCATTTACTTACAATGTCTGTGTCTTCTATGTTGTCCTGGATGGGTTCAGGTGATGGGTCAAAACTTGAAATGGATGGAGATGTCTCGCTGTCCATAGTAAAGCTGAGTAGATTGTAGTACCACAGTCTGGGGGTGTACACTTGGTCAGTAGATGCTCCTGAGCGCTTGGACTCATTTACTTTGTTCAGTTCTTTTTTGTAAACAGTCCGCAGGTTTGCTATTTTGGTTTTCACAAAAGGTACATCAGCATGTGGGAAATAGGGTTTGCAAACTTGCACCAAAGCTTCAAAGGCTACTGCCCGTTTCTGTTTATTTGAGTAGTCTGGAGACTTGCTCTTCCACAGGCAGGAGTTGCCATGGTATGTCTCAATGAAATCACAAATGAAATTCTTTTTCTCTGCCATTTCTATACAAACAATAGAGAAAAATTTTGTAAGATACATTTTATTAGCAAAAAACAAAATATGACCTAACATATCTTTGGCCCTGCTGTACTTTTCACTACAACCCTTTGCAAAGATTCATAAAGAACTACATAGCTTTCTAAGCAAACAGAAAATATCAAGTTAATATTACATATTACTACACACATATTGCCACATAAACTAGTGATACCCACAAAACCTTTGTAACTGTACAGATGACACAAGGAAAATAACATATTATGTCTTTATTAAAACTATCTTTATTAAAAATGTCGGTATTAAAATTACCCTTCCAACATGTAAAGCTGCCAATATAAATTAACATACTTTGGAAAATACATGATAACATTGTTTACCTGTTTTGAATATGAACGAACAAAGGGAACAAAGCGAATCCACACAGAAATGGTAACGAAGCCACGAGCGAATCTTCAGACCATGAAGCGTTAATCCACAACGAACGATTCCTCTTTATATACCCACATTGCACAACACAAAGGCACGTATGATTTCGGCGCGAAAATAGTTCCCGCATAGGTAGACACGATGGAGCAAGATAGTCTGGCGGTGTTTGATGCAGCTATGAATGCTGACAAAGGTGACGGGGAGTCAAACAGCACAAATTTCGATGGGTGACCATTTCACATGTGAGGGTGCAGGCGTCCAAAAACAAGTTGAAGGTCAAATACTTGAAAACTTCGGAAACAGCCGCCCAGGGCCTAGCAAAATGTCGGATGAGGTTAGATGTAATCCCATGTCGACTGCTGAAATGGAAACCATTGTGCGCTTCTTTGATCTACTGAAGGTTTATCCCAACATCAACAAAAAGAAAAGTCATATTTTAAACAGAGTAATCGAAATAATCAAACAAAAGTTTGGTATCCAGCGTCAAAAAGAGCAGATCCAGAAGCGATGGTCCGATTTAAAAAGAAAAGAGAAACGAAAACTGAGAATCATTCGTAGAACCATTAAAAGTGAGTATATTGCCATATGTCTCTAGATGAAGGACAGTATGTATGTGTTGTGCAAATAGGATATGTGCAGCTGTATGCATGTATGTATGTATGTATGTATGTATGTATGCTATGTCTGCATGCTAAATTGTAGGTCAGTCATGTCATGTCTGCATTTTTCAACTTTTATAGTTGTAGTGAACATAGCATATTAAATATGTATGCATACAACTTGTATTCAATTTTAACCCTGACTGCATTTCAAGAAGACAACTTCATGAAAGGGTGGAGTTAAGGGAAGTAGAATTCAAAAAGTATTAAAAAGGGTATTGTTTGAGCACAAGCAAGTCTCCAAGTATTATATGAAATGTGTTGACATTAAAAACAAAGGTTTTTATTTCTAAATATGTTATATAAAACTCTTTTAAAAACATATCATACAGAAAGAGACATTGATGACATCTCTGCAATGGCACGTGACACAAGTTTGGATGAACAGAAGATTGATACCAGCGAGTCTGACAGATGTATGATGGACAAAGAGCATCAAAGCAAAACAATTACAAGTAGCACAACAGGTAAGCTTGCTTGCTAATTTAGAACACATGTATATATCATGGTTTTTACTTTATGTTTATGGTTATGCTTATAACAAAAGGGAACAGGTGCCACAGAAATACATACAAGAGGGTAATGTAATGAAAAGGTAAACAACTTAGCAGAATGGCTCTAGAGTGTGGCAGGAGATTAGAGGACGGAAAGGAAAAACATGCAAACCAACGGTGGACGTACAAATACCACACATAAAGGTGAATAGTTTGGATGAATCTAACTCCTAGTGATGTAAGGCAGCAATTCTAACGACTGCATCATTCTTGTTAAGCTGTCCACTTATAAACAAATATAGTTCTCTAGACTGGATTTGTGGTAGATTCATCTAATAAATGGTCAGAAATTGAATTCTCTTTTGACCCTTATCAAGAGATGCCTGTTCTGTCATGTTTTAACTCACTAATTTCTTTGGTTCTGTGAGCCATTGTAATAGCTACTGTGAATTTATTTATAGTTTACTAAATCCTTTTGATTGCCTTTAACTTAATAGCAACTAGTTCCCTTTAACAAAGACATTAAATAAATGAATGGCAGCAACAAGTTTGCTCCAGTAAACTACCATGTCCTGCTTTGTAAGTGAAGTGCTGCGTTAAATTACACTAATCCTCTGAGAGGTCTTTGTGACAGATACTTAAGCTGGCCATACACTAGGACGATAATCGAAAATCGCATGAATTCGGCGATAATCTTGCCGATTTTTCCGCCACAGGGCCAAATAATATTGGCACCATATATCACATTTGTTGCATACAATAATCGTTCTAAAGATTTAAAAAAACACAGATTTTTGGTCTTTTGTCGGGTGTAAAATATCGCTTTTGGCCATACACAGTACGACAATTTTATTTTATCGTCTGATTTTCTTTGCAAATTTACATAAAGGGCAGTCGTTAGCATGTGGGTTTGACTGACGTAGACGATAGGAAGTATAAATATAACTTCCTATGCTAGATAGCTCTTTGTTCTTTGCTGCCGTGATGGATGCGAATACGAAAGGTCTTGGAATCTTCGCCCATATATAAGTATATATAAGCAGGTGTTTCAACACAGACGCTTCATGAAATGTCCCAGTTCATAATGTAGGTTGCAGCAACAAATCCATGTCCCACAGCTCGTGATGCACAAGGCGCTTTGGTAAATGTCGCAGTTCATTTGCATAAGCACGCCTCCACTTCACCATTAATTTATCGCTGAAGATCTCACAATTATTGTGAAATGGCCATATACTATGCGATTTTCCAAAAATCTGGTGCTTTTTATCGTTTAAAATCAAACATGTCTAAAGATCCAATAATCGTTCAGAAGCCCTTTTTGTACGATTATTGGATTCTCGTTCGAAAAATCGTTACCATACACTTGCGCGATAATTCGGGCCCTTACGCGATAATTGAAGGATCGGCCCGATAATCGCTCTAATGTATGGCCAGCTTAAGTCAGGGTGAAATTCATTCAGATATAAATTTAGTACCCCTGAGCTTGATTGTTGTTCAGAAAAATATATTAAACAGAATTGGAATCACTGCTAGTATATTGTGTTTTTTTTTTGTTTAAAAAGTGTTTTTTTGTTTAAATACAGTTTAAAAAATAAATTTTTAATATTTTCCTATTTTACTGTAAATACATTTTTCCATGCTTTACAGCATAAACACTACACTTGCAGTTTCTCTTTTCTTGGTAACAGTTTTTAATCCTTCCAAACACATTCTTCTACCATGCTTTTGCAGAGCACATAAGCAGCAAATGGTTGAGGTCTCACACTCGCACACTCACCATTCAAAACACACTGACGAAAATAAATGACACGGAGACTTAGATGGCTTTTAAAAAGGGGACATAGTTTAATAATTGATAGCCATTTGTAAATCATGACTATAAATTGTTGCAGCTTCCAGGTGGCTCGATAGCAGTTGAGGTCAGTGCATTAACAATTACTGAAATGGACAAGCACCCCTTGTCCTCGACGCCGCAAAATGATCAAAGTTCCCCAAACCACATTACCCTATCATCTAAGCTCACCCCCAGCACCCAGGGGGTGACATACCAGGGCCCAACTGGTAGGTTTGGTGCCCCAAATATTACCTTCAACGGATTGTGATCTAAGGGTACACTCTACTCCTTCCAGCCTGCGCCAATGCTTGCAACTGACCGCAACTGCGACCGCCACAGCGCAGGGGGTTCCTAAAGTCCCCAACCCCCCCGCCACCTCACACTCTACTCAACGCATCCATCAGATCCTGAAAAAAATTAGAGTTTCCTCCTCAGCCAGATGCACTCCATCACTTCTATATTAATGGACCTTATTGTGTTGTAAATCAGGATGGTTAATCCCGATTCCACCAATATCAAACAAAAATTTAGCCATTGTCGAATTAATCTTCTTCTGCTTTAAATCAATTTTTACCACCAAGTGCACTCCTCTCTATTGACAGCGCGGAACCAAATAGGACCACATTATCGTCAATGAAGGGAAGACCTTATGCCCCTTTTTATACTCCAGACTAGGTCTCCCCCTTTGGACTCCACTAAATCATTCTCGCTAAGATGAATAATCAGCACATCCAGTGAAATGAATTACCAATCAGCCCTAGTAAACAAATGTAAAAATAGCTCCCATTTTAATCCTCGCACTCCGAACCAGTCCACTGCCCATCCATCAGGAGAGAATGCAGTGCCCCCAGCCTCTGACAATTGACCTAACCAAAAAATAAAAGAATGTCATAATACCTACACTCTTCTTCCACTTCACACCAACTCTGTAACAAAGATAAACCACCCCACTGGTACATTAATAAAGTACTTAATAACAATCAAAGCACTCCATGTTATCTCCCTATCAACAAAGGGAAAAACAAAAGAGGTAGGGGTGATGGAACCTGGCCCTAAGCTAACCCAACAAGGGTGAACAACTCCCTAAAACCTCCAAGGATACCAACAGCCGATCAGGTTCCTTACTGGGAGAATTAAAGAGGAGAAAAGTGCCCCGTGCGCCACTTAAGCAGGCGGCATAGACCTAGTTTAGCCTGGGCTCAAGTATTCATCCAACTTAGCTTATCTAAATTTCACTAACAAAATCCTATATTAAGCACTGAAATTCTTTAACAACCTGAACTTAAACCACAAGCATAAAACAAATTAACACACCCTGATAATACCCTACTTCACACTGAGCCTGATATATTTCTTATAGGCACTGGAATTCCACCTGCAAGAAATACAGTAAATAGGGGAAGTAAATAGCGCTTGAAGATAAACACAAGGCAGCTTCCAACTCCTTTGTGCTGACAAATGTCTCTCAGTCTCTGCAAAATAGTAGTGATAAGCACACGGAGTGGAAGCGCCACAGGTAGCAGACAATTTGCACACAAGCTGCCTTGTGTTTATCTTCAAGCGCTATTTACTTCCCCTATTTAGTGTATTTCTTGCAATTGTTACATTGTCTACCTAATAGGGTGTACAGCAGCATGTTTAAACACCGAGAAATTAGACACACACAAAGTAATAATGTATTTACAGAAACTAACATAAACGAAATACAAAAAGACAATTTGGAAACGACAATGAAACATATGGAAAAATGATTGATAAAAGAAAATAATGTGTGGTGGGAAATTCATACTCTGGAAAAATATAAAAATCATAATGTAGTTCCACAAGGTTTAATAGTGGAAAAAGAGCCTGCTTTTTATCAAGAAAATCCACACTTCATGAAAGAGTGGAAAAATATATTAAAAATGTGCTCAATGAAACTCATAGATTTAATTCTAAGAGAAAAACATCTTAACCACAAGAAAATGGAAGAACAAATAGAGAACATTAAAAAAGAAATAGCCCCAAAAGCAGAAACTCAAGAATACAAAGATTTAGAAGATAAAATAGCACAAAAGATTAAATTTAAAACTTTGGAACTAATAGGAAGAAAACAAAATAAATTCAGGAGAGACATGTTAGATGCCCAAAACGAACAAATAAGAGGTGAAAATCAAGACCACATGTCTAACCATAATGAACAAAACATTAGAGATTTCAGAAACCCACCACACACAAATATTAATGATGGGGTTGTCAGAAGTAAAATTTATAATGATCATATACAACAGAAAAATCATTACCATCAAAAAAATCTGAAAAATAAAAAACCCTACAAAAACAAACAAGAATATCAAAAACAATATTATCAAAATAATCAACATAGATACCCGTTAAGATCTCAAACGAAAGATAATGGCAAACAATTAAGAGATCAGAATAGCCATCATGATATGCGTGGCATAAGAGAAAGAAGAAGGGCAACAAAATTGTTAAAGGCTATGGAG
>WWET01004501.1:111923-125359 GCA_011038615.1 Limnodynastes dumerilii | reverse complement strand
GGCGCCAACCCGATCTGCTGGCGGAGGTACGAAAGCAGATCGAGCGGCATGCGCGGAGTAAGTATTTACTTTCAGTCAAAACTTTTTTCTTCCCTTTCATTCATTTTTGATTGATGTACTGCTGAATGCATTGTTTTAGGTTTGTGTGCTGAATCCAAGATTGTGGCCCACTATTGGTATGTTTTGAGAATATGCCTACATTGAATTAAGTAGCAGGTGTAGTGATGGACATGCTGGGTGTGTCATACCTGTGATCTGGATATGTATATATGCTTGATATATTTTTGTTACCCTCATTACAATTTAAAAAAAACATTTTCCATTTGATGTTGTTTGAAGACACAGACGGTGACAAGTTATGGTGTCAAATATGATGATGCCTGATTTATATAAAAATACAACTTTATTAATACTCACTTGTTTCAGGTTAATTAACATGTGTATTATCTATTTCTATCCATTAGGACGGGACAGACACAGAATAGCTGAGTTTGCCCGCCGCCAACTGCAGCAACAGGAGGAGGAGGAGCCGAAGATGGAGACGGAGCCGGAGGAGCCCGTGGCGGAGGAGCCGGTGGCGGAGGAGCCGGAGGATACGCTGCCGGAGGAGCAGGAGCTGGAACACCATCATGTGCAGCCAGCACCCATTGGTAAGTGTATATTTTACATAAAATTACTATTTTGCCCTTCATTCTCTAACAAATGCTAATAATGTCAAAGTGTAAAACAAAAACCATCTGCATCCTAAAACATGTTAAAAATAATTAACAATAATTAGAACAGTTGTAGAGTATTTTATGTTTGAATTTCAAAAGGTAAAGTACTTTTAGTGATATAAGGTATTTTAAATTTTGCTAGTCAGAAACATTTGCTGTTGAAGCAAATTAACAAACACATGGTACCAATGTAAAAATAAACATGCAATATGTGCCATGTGTGTTCAATGTTCATTGCATGTTCATAGAATGTTCATTGTATTGAATATAAGTATGATTGTGGTAGATGATGACGATAACTGATGATGATTTTATTATTTTTTGTTCCAGATGTTCCAAACATGGACCCCTTCAATGAGGAAGTCCTCAATCTGCTGCACATGATGGTGCAAATGGGTCAAACGGCTCAAATTATTTTAAACTTATATGAACTTTTTAATAACTAAATTTTAATTTGTATATATATGAATCATTTATTTATTATATTGATTAATGTTTTACAATAAAAAAAACTTTAAATACCATAAAATCTTTTTTTTGGGATGCAGCACATAAACATTTACATAGACATACATGACATTACACTTATATTAGTTGACAAATAAGATAAAGTACACTTTTTGTAATGATACTTTTATTATTATATTTCTGCTGAAAATACACCTGTACATTGTCAACTTGAAATTTACATAATACACATTATATAACAAAATATGAACATTTCTTTTGGTAATATATATGTTGACATGAAAAATATAAATTACCTAACCTAAAAACAAAACACAATCCACATATAAAACTCTTTACATCTAAGCTTACCACATGTAGGTGAGACATGCATACTGTTAAAACACGTAATTGGGAATCAGACGTAGTTATTTTAAAAACTTCCGCATGATCCTCAACTACTATTGTATTACGTTCTGCGTATAATCGTACACCTATACGCACGTGTGCGGACGTATTTAAAAATACGTACGCACGTGGACAGACGTATTTTTAGTTACGTGTAGTAGGTGTGTCAACGTAAATTACGTTGTTGAAATACTGCATACTTTTTAAGTTTACGTTTATGCGAATATACGTACATGAACGTACGTAAGTACATACGCAAACGTAGTTCTGGATCTACCCCATTGCTCTTAAGTCTGAATGGACTCGAATGTGAATAGGTTGGCATTCATGAGCAATGAGAAAAAAGGCAAAAGAAATTAGGGAAACTGTAGGATTTATGATCCAGCAAATATGATGATAGTGGCACAATGTCAGAATCACCACACTATATATTTTGGGCAAAGTTTTACATCATACATACACACATACATTTGTTAAAGCGATATAAATTGACACATCTGTGAATGTAGATGCCATCTTCTACTCTGGCCTCTAGATCCCCTTATCCCTTTATATCCTCCGTTGACTGGGCATTCTCCTGTTTTGCCTTGTTTAACCTCCCTGGCCTCCTGCACTGTAACATGATCACCATTTTCCAGTCATGGCTTGCAATGGTCTTTGTGGGGGTTAATATTATTTATATTATATCTAAAGAGTAGAAACACAGTGTTGGTTGGCTTTTTCTGTAATGTGATAGAAAAATGTATGGTATTGCTATAATATGTAGTGTCAGTGTGGAGTAATGAAATAATATGTGATGGCATTGTTGGGTTTGCTATATTGGGAAAATGTGGAATATATTATTGCTAGAATGTGTCAGAATGGTGTGGGGGTGTTGCTTTAATGTGTGGTGGCTGAGCTGGGTATTGCTAAAATAAGGTAAGTCTAAAATTAACCTGTCTGCACTTATTTGACCAACAAATTAACTGATCAAACTTTCTCTTTCTGACAGTTTCACTTATTTGCCATTTGTCAGATGGAATATTGTAATACCAACACTTTTTGTGTTTGAAATACATTAGGTCCAATCCTAACCCCAACTCTAACTAAATCCCTAACACTGATCCTAATTCTAACACAAACCTTAATTTAATTAACAGCTAATTACTTTACATAGAACATAGAAACATAGAAATTGACGGCAGATAAGAGCCACATGGCCCATCTAATCTGCCCATTTGTTTGTTAAAACCTATACTGAGGCCTATTTACCCTCAATTTGGTTTACAAGTTAGGATACCCTTATATTTATCCCAAGCATGTTTAAATTGTTCTACTGTATTGGCCTCAACCACCTCAGATGGGAGAATATTCAGCTTATCTATCACCCTTTCAGTGAAGTAATTTTTCCGCACATTTCCTTTGAATCTTCCACCCTCCAGTTTATATATAATAATAATAATAATAATAATAATAATAATAATAATAATAATAATAATAATAATAATAATAATAATAATAATAATAATAATAATAATAATAATAATAATAATAATAATAATAATAATAATAATAATAATAATAATAATAATAATAATAATAATAATAATAATAATAATAATAATAATAATAATAATAATAATAATAATAATAATAATAATAATAATAATAATAATAATAATAATAATAATAATAATAATAATAATAATAATAATAATAATAATAATAATAATAATAATAATAATAATAATAATAATAATAATAATAATAATAATAATAATAATAATAATAATAATAATAATAATAATAATAATAATAATAATAATAATAATAATAATAATAATAATAATAATAATAATAATAATAATAATAATAATAATAATAATAATAATAATAATAATAATAATAATAATAATAATAATAATAATAATAATAATAATAATAATAATAATAATAATAATAATAATAATAATAATAATAATAATAATAATAATAATAATAATAATAATAATAATAATAATAATAATAATAATAATAATAATAATAATAATAATAATAATAATAATAATAATAATAATAATAATAATAATAATAATAATAATAATAATAATAATAATAATAATAATAATAATAATAATAATAATAATAATAATAATAATAATAATAATAATAATAATAATAATAATAATAATAATAATAATAATAATAATAATAATAATAATAATAATAATAATAATAATAATAATAATAATAATAATAATAATAATAATAATAATAATAATAATAATAATAATAATAATAATAATAATAATAATAATAATAATAATAATAATAATAATAATAATAATAATAATAATAATAATAATAATAATAATAATAATAATAATAATAATAATAATAATAATAATAATAATAATAATAATAATAATAATAATAATAATAATAATAATAATAATAATAATAATAATAATAATAATAATAATAATAATAATAATAATAATAATAATAATAATAATAATAATAATAATAATAATAATAATAATAATAATAATAATAATAATAATAATAATAATAATAATAATAATAATAATAATAATAATAATAATAATAATAATAATAATAATAATAATAATAATAATAATAATAATAATAATAATAATAATAATAATAATAATAATAATAATAATAATAATAATAATAATAATAATAATAATAATAATAATAATAATAATAATAATAATAATAATAATAATAATAATAATAATAATAATAATAATAATAATAATAATAATAATAATAATAATAATAATAATAATAATAATAATAATAATAATAATAATAATAATAATAATAATAATAATAATAATAATAATAATAATAATAATAATAATAATAATAATAATAATAATAATAATAATAATAATAATAATAATAATAATAATAATAATAATAATAATAATAATAATAATAATAATAATAATAATAATAATAATAATAATAATAATAATAATAATAATAATAATAATAATAATAATAATAATAATAATAATAATAATAATAATAATAATAATAATAATAATAATAATAATAATAATAATAATAATAATAATAATAATAATAATAATAATAATAATAATAATAATAATAATAATAATAATAATAATAATAATAATAATAATAATAATAATAATAATAATAATAATAATAATAATAATAATAATAATAATAATAATAATAATAATAATAATAATAATAATAATAATAATAATAATAATAATAATAATAATAATAATAATAATAATAATAATAATAATAATAATAATAATAATAATAATAATAATAATAATAATAATAATAATAATAATAATAATAATAATAACACCCACAAGACCAATAATAATAATAATAATAATAATAATAATAATAATTATTATTATTATTATTAATAATAATAATAATAATAATAATAATAATAATAATAATAATAATAATAATAATAATAATAATAATAATAATAATAATAATAATAATAATAATAATAATAATAATAATAATAATAATAATAATAATAATAATAATAATAATAATAATAATAATAATAATAATAATAATAATAATAATAATAATAATAATAATAATAATAATAATAATAATAATAATAATAATAATAATAATAATAATAATAATAATAATAATAATAATAATAATAATAATAATAATAATAATAATAATAATAATAATAATAATAATAATAATAATAATAATAATAATAATAATAATAATAATAATAATAATAATAATAATAATAATAATAATAATAATAATAATAATAATAATAATAATAATAATAATAATAATAATAATAATAATAATAATAATAATAATAATAATAATAATAATAATAATAATAATAATAATAATAATAATAATAATAATAATAATAATAATAATAATAATAATAATAATAATAATAATAATAATTATTATTATTATTATTATTATTATTATTATTGGACTTGTGGGTGTTTTTAATGGTCTGCTAGCAGTAAAGCATTGTAGAATGTCTGCATTGGAAAGGTGTTTTGGAAAGGCAATGGTGATTTCAAAAGGATTGCATTACTGCTATAAGAACATCCTTTAATGATTTATAATACGCAGATCCTATGGTAGATCATATCGTGGTGTTACAATTAGCAGAAATCATTTGGATTTTGACTGTTATGTTATCTATACTTGATACTATTTTGATAAGGGAGAATATTAGTGCCATCACTCAGCTGCTCTCTGCCTAATTGAGAACTGCTTACCTGAGCTATGCAGAGGAAGTGATGACTCACGGGATGAGTCACAAACTCTTTGCTGGACTTTAAATTGGTAATGTCAGTCACATTTATGCTCACAGCTTGGAGTCAGGAGCTGCTTAGTACTATAAAAACACAAATTTAGTGCTTCACTAATTAACTACAATCTAGCTTCCATGCAATGTTGTGAAAGAACACCATGCTAGGGAAATCTGTATGTGGGCACAACTGTACATATTAACCATTGGCTAAACTTACCTTAAAACCTCCAAAATTCCTTTTGTACATCAACAACTTCTGGCCTCAGACACGTTTTCAAGCAATTGACCTGATCCAGAACTAATAGAGTCCATATGTTAGCCTCTGTTGCCTAGGCTAACATACAGAACTCGCAATCCTAAATATCACCTGCAGGAATGTTGGGCTGGATCTAGACTTAAGTAAGTGCTTGAAATTAGTTACTCCTGGGCTAAACCATGTTAATTGCAGGGGAGTCATATTTCATCTGTTGCAAACAGTATTAGAGTTGAGAGGTGATGTTTCCTATCCCAAGTCTAAATAACAGTGTGATAGTAAAGCTGGTCACTATCTATGCACATTAAACAATTCAAAGATACATCCCTGCATGCAAAGAATACCATTAACTTGACTCCCTCTGAAATCAACATGGTTTAGCCCAGGAGTGACTAACTTCAAGCACTTACTTAAGTCTGGATCCAGCCTGTTGTCACTAACCTCTCCCTCCTTGGCATTTCTGCATGTGGAATTGATTTCTGTGCCTAGGACCCTAACTAAAGTATTCCACACACACATCGATGAATACTTGATTGTAAGTAAGCCCTTACTCTACCATTACCATACCTAATCCCATCTACCACGCGTATCTCAGCTGAGGTCCGATGCAGAATCCTTGGTACTACTCTAACTTATGTACAATGCGTATGTAAATCAGCTAGTTTACTTATTCAGGTTCCCGTCCAATGCTACACAAGGATAGGATGGTGTCTGCTCAAAATACATATTTACTTTAACAAAGAGAATGACAGGTTAAGTACTGGTTAATAGGGAAGGTGTCTTGGTATTTTTTTTCTCTATTTCTGCACACCCATTATTATCAACAGATTATGTGATGTCTCCTATCAACAACAAAAACACAACATAAGGAACCCATAAAGATAGTGTAAAAATAGAAACAAGAGATTTCACAAGGTGAATGTATCCGTAATTTGTTAAATTATCAAAAGTAATTGCTTCTCAGTCAGAGGTCAAGAACAAGTTTTGTTCTTCTGGAAAACAGTTAAATAATAATGCAAATAGTTAACTGGGTATCATACAAGAAAATCTATGTGGATCAAGTGGATCAAAGCTGTCTTATAACACAAATTCCAAATATGAAGTTTTAGAGAGATGCGGAGATTGCAGCAATTAGTAGCATAAGAGTTCTAGTAATGGACAGAAGTGGTAGTCTAGGCTCTGACATCTGATTATATAAGTATATTTTACTATGTAAGTGTCACTATAGATTGAAAGGAGCCCTATTCAGCACTATATGTTCTGTGTTACTAGGTCCTCAGACAGGAAAAACTCAATGTGGTATTATTATACTACATGATTCATTATAAATCTTTATGAATAAGAGAATAATATGTGAGATAAATATGCACAACACCCAACTATTATTTTTGTATAACACACATACTTAATTAAACCAGTTTACAATTTCCATACATCACTGACTAGAATTTGACCTGGATCACAATTTTTCTCCAATGGTTGACCAAATATGTGACTGCGTCTCCAACTTCCTTCTTTTAATACTAGTCATGATGTTTTACTCTGTGGTGCACTTCTAAGATCTGGGGGAGGCAATAAAAAATAACACATCTTTATTGCCTTTCCACTGCACATAATTCGCTCATTTGTGATTAATGAGTTGGGTTCTTGAATAATCCTTGAAGTATATTGTTAGTGGTAATCAGACATTTTTGATGGTCCAGCTCTTGAGTGCTGATGATGGTTGATCCTGGTTATGAATAAACATTCACATCTTGGCCAAAATGTTCTATGTGCAATAAATGATCTGAGTTTGATACAACTTATATTCTCTGCTATTCTTTTGAAATTATATATAAAGATCACATATTTGAAAAAATAATTTTTTAGATTAGTGTAAATGACATTAAATTAAATTGGAATACATTTTCCAACCTAATAATATCAGTTCTTTTAGAAAAACACAATAGAGGAATTTGTATCTATATACTAATCAAATGAAAAGAAGACTAAAATTAAAATATGTAAATGAGAAATCTCTGAACAAGCTAAAATAATTTGCTAAGATTGTAATTAAAACATCTGATAGTATTGTTATGAGAAAAACATGAGAGGCAATTTGGATGAAGCTAATCACCAGTTGAGCAATATTAAGTTCTCTACTTTTTCAGCAGGTCAGAGTAGTGCTAAATATCCAAAGTTTTCAAATGATTCAATGCCTTTCTTTAATATCTTTAGTGATGAAAAGTGTTGTATTTTGATGCTACTTTCTCAATATAACTGAAAATTTTATTTAATTTAATGATTGCAACCTACTTTTGTTTATATCCTGTTTTAAGCAGAGTAAGTAATATTTTCCTATATAAAAAAGTGCTTGATAGCGCTTTATGATTTAGCCACAAAGCAATGTTTGAACTACTACACAGAGTATTATGCAGGGACGTTTCTAGACAAAGTACAACCCATAAGGTGTGTTAGTGCTGAAAGCCTTACAGAAGAGACTCAAGTAAGTTTCTATCAATCCATTATAGTTGACAAATAAGATTTTAAACATTTTAAATAAATATTACATATTTTAGTTGAGGTCAGGATGTCAGAGGTAAACTTATTTGTGAGAGGCTAAAAACACAAGTAGTAATATAGTAGAAAGGAAAGTGCATGGTCCTATATTTGTAGGATCAATTTAAATAAATAAAAAATCCTTGAATCAGGTTGATGGCAGTGTCCTGTTTGTAAGATATGAAGAGATTTTTATGTTAAAGAGACTCACTGGGGGGAAGGGGGAAAACCAAAAAGCACTGAGAGCTTTCAAGCATTTTGATGTCAGTACAACTGACCAAATCATTAGCTCAAAATATTTTTGTAATGTTGCTTAAGATACATATATTTGGTTATTAGTATTCAATGACAATTTTCAGAATTAAAATGAACTATTGTCTTTTATTTAAATGGTGCCAAAATCTCAGTTTATGACTAAAATAATTTTTAGTACTTATTTGAACTCATCATAAAATATATTTTATGAACTTTTAAATGTTTTTCTTCTCTAAAGTTTGGTAATAACAACAACCAAATCACTTTTCTTGAATGTACTTGTCCTTGACAGTTTAATCAGTAAAAAATATATTTTAGACATTTGACATTTACTTATGGTAATGAAATTGATTCAGATTATGTAACTTTCTGAAGTTCTTCAAAGTAATGCACAGTTAAATTTAGTGGATGAGCGGGGGATGTTATTTTCAGGGACATCAAACTGCATATTTTTCATTTCCCTTAAAATGTACAATATGATGGTCTAAGTAGAATGTAATGTATATTAAAATGAAGAAACAGTATCTTTAAAGCATCACTGTAAAGTTTATACATTTTAACAGTTAGACACAAGTTTTTGTTACATATAAAAATAATATTTTTTACATCTATTCCAATCTGGAAAAGTTAACTTTCTAATGATCTTATAAATAAAAATTATATAAATTTAATTTTCTCTCTTTCTTTCTTTCTTTCTTTCTTTCTTTCTTTCTTTCTTTCTTTCTTTCTTTCTTTCTTTCTTTCTTTCTTTCTTTCTTTCTTTCTTTCTTTCTTTCCAGGTTCACAGTTGAATGTCTTATTTAAATGTATTTCATAAATATAGTGTGTAGTCTCCCAGTCTGTGGGGTATATTTACAAAATATTTTCCTGCATTTTTTTTTGTAAAAATAGCGGTATTCACTAGGCGACGCTTTTGGTTGGCAATTTATAATCGCTGTCAATAGCCATTGATTTTTACAGGTAGAAAAGCACAGCGATTTTCCCTGTAAAAATTGCTGTCGCTTTTTTATTCTAAAATACTAAAATGACTAGCGCATCATGCTTGTAACCCTTAGCATGCATGTGCTGATAATAGAACTTCAACGCACAGTGTCATGTCCCAGGACATATGTGTTTCATACACTATCATTTTATTCTCTTGCTAATATTGCAAGTTTTGCATTTGGTTATATTTGTCCTTCCTGAGTTCCAGTAGCTAGGCTCTGAGGTAATACTTGCTAACTTCTTCCTGTCTCTAGCTCATTGTGTGTCTGCCATTTTAGCCTTGTGTTGGCTTCTGTTGAGCTCTGGCAAAGTATCATCTTTTCACCTACTGTTTTGTGCATAATTACAAGAATATCTGCTTGAAACCTCATCTGTATTCTTCAGACATGCCTCTTCAGTTGAGTTGACACTGTCTGACAAAGTTTCTTGGTGTGAGTACTGGCTCAATACAAACAAACTCAGAATAACTGTCTCAGGAGTCTCACACTTACAGCCTGGTTATTGAGTCAGAATAGTGAAAAGATGGCTGATAAAAACTGGCAGTTTGCAGCTTCTGTAGATACAAGACTATAGCAAGCTTGCACACCGTGTCAAGAAACTGTGTCAAGAAATCATCACTGTGTGCATCTGCAGCACAGACCACTACAGCATAGATTCTTCTAGAAAGCTACAACCTCATTTCAGTATCATTCAGATACTTTCTACCTGTGTGCTCTTATGGCTGAAGGGAACATTGCACAGCTATGAACAATATCTACAATCAGAGCAAGGAGAAGTTATGGATCTTAACCTACAGTCTAAACGCTCTGCTAAGCCTACATGGAAGGTTAAAGAGAACCTTGAAGGTAGGAAGCATGAAATTTCTTCCAATGTCTTAAACTTATGGCAAAAATTGCTGAGTCATGTCCACTATCTCTCAGCCTACTTGTGATGTCTCACCACTAGAGGGAGCACTAAAACAGCTTTGCACAGTATATGAATTTTATACAGTAAAAAGTCAGGATATGTAAGCATTCTGAAGAAACTTAATACTCAGGATTCGTTAGAAGAATTGCAAAGCTTTAATCATCTTAATTTGGATAGAGACAGAGTAATATGTGAAGTTAAGTCTAAGACAGCAGCAAGAATTGCACAATTATTGGAAACATCATCCCACACTTCTGTGTCCACCAGTTAAAAATATTCCACACTGAGCGAGCAGTTTATAAAGGCACGTGCAGAAGCAGAGGTTACCAAAATACAAGTTGCCTTTGCACAAAGGAAGGCAGAGATGGAAGCAAGCGCAGCTGCCAAAGCAGCTGAAGCAGCCAGTGAGAAGGCAGAAATGGAAACTCTAGAGAAACAGTGTGAGCATGCCACAGCAATGGTACGATTAAAGGTTTCGGAGCAAGCTGCCAGTGTAAGTGAAAGAGACAGCATAAGTTTAAGTGAAGTGGATACAGAAGACCCTCTTAAGCGTACAAGAGACTATGTGCTAAGCCAAAACAGTGAACCACCAATTGCTGCAAACATTCCCGATAGTGTGGATATCCTCAAATCCCTATGCAGCAAACCACATCCAAGGTCAGTACAATGCACAACCACTTTATCTTCCTGACCCATTTTCACACACCACTGTGCACCAGGGCCCAACAGGCTCAATATGCAAATGCCAATATGCCAGCAAGTCACCAGATCCCTGGCAACCACTTAGTTACAGTTCCACAAGCTAGACCTAGGGATTTTAAACCAGCTCTTGGACTGAATGCCTATGCAACCCCATAACGCCATATGTCTCTTACCCAGAACACCACAAATAAAATGAGCAGCGCTACTCAGCCAGCAATTCCTTGCACAAAGTCAGAGAAAACAGACATGTCAGACTTTGCAAAATACATTGTTCGTTGCAAACTTACTAAGACTGGCCTTACAAGGTTCGAAGACCAGCCTGAGAACTACAGAGGCTGGAAATGTGCCTTCAGATCCACAATTAGTGACCTTGGCATCACTGCTGAAGAGCTAGACCTGCTGATTAGGTGGCTTGGCCCACAGTCTACAGAGCGTGTCAAGAGACTTAGATCTGTCCACATTGATAATCCAGTGGCAGGGCTCATCGCTGCTTGGTAAAGATTAGAACAAAGCTTTGGAAGTCCTGAAGCCATAGAGTTCAAACGGTTCTGTTCAAACGGTTGCATGATTTTCCAAAAATATCCGGAGAAATTCCAAGGGCTCAGTGACCTACTGTTATAGCTCCAGCTGGCCAAAGCAGATAATCACTAATTCAATAGTTTCCAAACTGCCATACGGTATTCAAGAAAAGTGGACTACACTTGGGTTTAGATACAAGAGGGAAAATTGAGTCTCCTTTCCTCCCTTTTCCTATTTCTGTGAGTTTGTCAGGAACATTGCAGAATCCAAGAATAACAACAGAAAAAAGTGGGAACGCAACAAGAAAGGAGAAGATGTCTCTAAAAGATTGAATTCACTATATTCAATCACATGGCAACCAAGTACACACAATGAATATTTAATAAAGAAACATATAAAACAATATTTAAAGCAAGCAGCAAACATAGAAATAAAATCAAAAGATATTATTACTGCAGGTACATATATCAAATTGCTAGCACTTAGAAATGGCAGATATATACCGCTGTCTTATTAACTGTGAAGTGTTGTTATCGAATGATGGCACTTTAAATTCTTGCAAGGTTATAGACCAATGAAGTTCGATATGGAAGTGGTTAATATGATGCTCCCCAAGTAATCCAAAAAGAGATAAGTAGTCTCTTAATAACAGAATATGGTTCTGGATAAGGAGAAAATTAGCAGAACTGAGTCCACAATCTAAGTAGTTCTCCACATATGCCAATCCTAGAAGCGTAAGCTGTGCAGAGTAAAAAGATACCGTGACTCCCGGGCAAATTAGCATAGGTAGAAGGTCCGCAATTAGATACCGCCCTCCTGGGATCGTGGTCACGGTCCGAGTGTTTCGACGGTACCCCTGTAGTGGAGATAACGTGCTGGATGCATAGATGATAAGTGGCAATAGCAGAGGGGAACACTTCACCACTTTATGGTCTATGCATTTGGTAGCCATAGCCTGGAGTGTTAGTGCTGGTGCTAGAAGCAGTTATCCCGCAGTGATTAGAGGTATGAATAAGTCACAAACTGACGCGTTTCATCCCGCCCCCGGGACTTTTTGAAAGTGTTGTAAATAAACTGTATTCCAAACACCTTTAAATACTCTGTTCACAGATGCCGTTAATTAGGTAGAAGCAGCATCGTATCAAATTACTTGCAGGTATAGCGTTTAGGGCTGGAGAAGTTACAAATCCACTTGGTTGCCAACCACTATGAAATCAATAAAAAAGTCAGTAAAAAGTAATAAATAATGGAGTCATAGAAACCATCATCTCCATATTGTATAATATTAGATTATTTAAATCACTACATTTGTTTACTCTATATCATACCGATATTCTGACATAGAACATATAACCAATAATATACATTAATATATATATATATATAT
>WWET01004501.1:96762-111827 GCA_011038615.1 Limnodynastes dumerilii | reverse complement strand
ATATATACATAACAGAAAAAAATGAAAAATAACCAGAAACAAGCAAGAGCACTCATTCTCTTGTACTTAGTATGTTGGTATACATAATCTGAAATTATGACAATTATGAAAAAAAAATAATAGTGGTTTATGAAATTATGTAAAAAACAGTAACTTTATAAAAATATATATTAGAATTGGAAATGTATTAACCAATGATAGTTATTATGTTGAAACCAGAAAAATAACAATTAGAGATGAATAATTAGGAATATAAATAACGGAAATAGTGGTAGTGTAAGATTAAGTAAAATAGTAGATATTGGGAGTAGTACACTGAAATTAACAGAGATTAAGATTGAGAAAAATAAATACCGATAAGAATAGAAAAAAGAATGATAAAAAATAAAAATAATAATTCTAATAGTTATAATGATAATAAAAATAAAACTAATGATGAAAATCGGAGAGAATGTTTAATTAAATTAATAATGAACCAAAATAAAAAAATCAAATCAAATTAAATAAAATGAAAATTATGAAAAAATTATTTTAAATTTATTTTAAATTTAAATAAAAAAAGAAAAAAGAAAAACAGAATATACACTATGAATTTGCTGAATATACAAAGTTAGGTGTATAAAATATACCAATAATATAAAAGCATAATATATAGAGTATAAACAGGAGATGAGAAAAGAAGTGGAGGTTTTAGTAGAAAAACCAGTAAAGCCCCCTTATAATAGAGAAACTAACAGTATATAGATTAATTCCAATTTTAGTATATAACTCAAAAACCAGTATCTTTAAATTCAATGGTGTCATTGAGGCCCTCTGGATACAATGATTGCAATTGAAATATCCAGAAGGCCTCATGTTGACATAAAGTGGTGAATCCGTCTCCTCTCCTATCTCTAAGGGTGATGTGTTCAACTCCATAAAGGGAGAAACATTTCAAATCCCCATTATGTACCTTAGTCATTTGTTTATATAGACTGTGAGTAGACTTTTTTTTTATAATATTACATCTATGTTCGGGAAATCTATCTTTCAAATTACAGGTTGTCCTGCCCACATATTGCATGGGGCATGTACATTGCAAGACATATATAACAAAAGATGTTTCACAGTCTATATAACTTTTAATATTGAAACTCAAATTGGAGTATGGGAAAGAGATAGACCTAAAGGCATCCACTATGAATGAACAAGTTAGGCAGATGTTCCTCCTGCATTTATAGCAGCCCAAAGTTTTTTGTCTTTATCTTTTTTAAGATATTTATATGCCAAAACCCTGCCCGGGGACAGAATTTTTTTTTTTTTTTTTTAAATGATAGTAGGTTTTTCACCCTGTATGGATCCCAATACATTATCTTGTTTTAAAAGAGGAAAGTTGTTTTTAATTATGTTAGAAACCTGTCTAGATTTAGATTTTGCTACTGAATTTTTAATTTTATCTGACTTTGGTTCTAATAATTTGGTTCTATCCAAGCCTTCTGCGTTCTCTAAAGCTCTATCGAGGACACCGTCTGGGTAATCTCTCTTCTGAAAATCAGAGTACATTTTAGTCGCCTGAGTTTTAAAATCGATTATTTCTGAACAATTTCTTTGTAGGCATGTAAATTGGCCTTGTGGGATATATTTGATCCACGGTCTATGGTGGCCACTACGAAAGTTCAGGTAATTAGCTGCGTCTGTTTGTTTGTTATAATTTACTGTTATAACTCTATCCTCCTTGGCAGAGAGTGGTAGGATTAAAGGTGTAGGTAAAAATCAAACAGTTAGCTAATAGCTTTGTTCACTACCTTAACACCAACCCCTACAATTTGATTTTTACCCACACCTTTGATCCTACCATGGTGAATTTTTTGAATATTACACTCTCGTAGAGATTACCCAGACGGTGTCCTAGACAGAGCTTTAGAGAATGCAGAAGTCTTAGATAGAACCAAATTATTAGAACCAAAGTCAGGTAAAATTAAAAATTCAGTAGCCAATTGTAATTTTTGGGAAAAAATTCCCTTTATTACCAGGTTCAACTCTAAATCTAGGTTTCTAACATAATTAAAAACAACTTTCCTCTTTTAAAAGAAGATAATGTATTGGGATCCATACTGGATGAAAACCCTACTATCATTTCAAAAAAAAAATATATAAAACATTTTCTGGCCCCGAGCAGGGTTTTGGAAAATAAATATCTTAAAAAAGACATAAACAAAAAAAACTTTGGGCTGCTATAAATGCAGGAGGAACATCTGCCTAACTTGTTCATTCATAGTGGATGCCTCTAGATCTATCTCTTCCCCATACTCCAATTGGAGTTTCAATATTAAAAGTCATATAGACTGTGAAACATCTTTTGTTATATATGTCTTGCAATGTACCTGCCCCATGCAATATGTGGGCATTGCAACCCGTGAATTGAAAGATAGATTTCACTAACATAGATGTAATATTATTAAAAAAAACTTCTACTCACAGTCTATATAAACATATGACTAAGGTACATAATGAGGATTTGAAATGTCTCTCCCTTTATGGAGTGGAACACATAACCTTTAGAGATAGGGGAGGAGACTGATTCACCACTTTATGTCAACGTGAGGCCTTCTGGATATTTCAGGTTAAACACTGTATCCAAAGGGCCTCAATGACACCATTGAATTTAAAGATACTGGTTTTTGAGTTATATACTAAAATTGGAATTAATCTATATACTGTTAGTTTCTCTATTATAAGGGGGTTTACTGGTTTTTCTACTAAAACCTCCACTTCTTTTCTCACCTCACCTTACAAAAGCAGTTGAGTAAAGGCTGTCAACTTCTTAAATGTAGACATTTTAAGCCCAGTTTATTCTAAGTACAGTTTTTCCAAGTACTTTGAAGATAACATCATATGAAACGGAAAGCGTTATACAAGCATTGAACACGAGGAGAACAGGAGGAAACATTCTACTTAGAAACCACCCACTCAAGGACAACATCTACACCTGGCCTGTGATTCTTCAAACTCTGCACCATGCAGCAGCTCTGTGCATTGACTGGAAATGCTACTTGGATCTTTGCAAAAACAATGCTTATTAATGCTTTTAATGTTGTATCTTTTTCATTGACATACTATTAACCATCATTAACACTTCTATATATCCCTGTATCCTTATAGGCCCAGCTCTACTAAGCAATCCCCAAATTAACTCGCATCAACTTTAATCTTATCTTAAACGTTTATCTGTAGTTTCCTCTAATGGTACAAATAAAACATCTAGTTCACATAATCTTTTATTTCTCTCACTACTTCTTCTGTTAGCTGGTGATATCTCTCCAAATCCTGGTCCCCCTCACATCTCTCACACAAACCACTCAAACTCTGGACACTACAGAAATCAGGCTAATGTCAAACACATCTCCTGTCTTCCACCACCATCAAAAACAATAAATTGTGCACTATGGAATGCACGCTCTGTCTGTAACAAGCTTACCTCTATTCATGACCTCTTCCTTTCTATCAACCTTACCCTTCTTGCACTAACAGAAGCGTTGCTCACTGAATCTGACACTTCCTCACCTGCTGCCCTTTCACATGGTGGCCTTCACTTTACTCATACCTCCAGGCCTAGAGACAGACGGGGAGGTGGGGTTGGAATACTTCTTTCCCAAGATGTCACATTTACTGTTCTACCTAATGTCCCTTCTCTTACTTTTGCACATTTACATTTCTACCCAATGTCCCTTCAGTTACTTTCACATCCTTTGAGGTACATACTGTTTGCATTTTCAAACCCTTCTCTGTGGCTGTGATCTATCGTCCACCAAATGCATTTTGCCAACAATTTATACAACACTTTTCTGCATGGCTCCCTCATTTTTTATCCTCTGACTTACCAACCACTATTCTCTGTGATTTCAACATTCCCATTAATGATACTCCTTCTCCTACTGCCTCTACGCTTTTCTCTCTTACTTCATCTCTTGGCCTCTCCGAGTGGATTGATTCTTCTACACATAAGGATGGTAATTGCATTGATCTTGAATTCTCTAAGCTATGCTCCATCACTGATCTCAATAACTCTCCTCACCCTCTCTCAGATCATCACCTTATCACCTACAAGTCTGACTCTATACTCTATATATCTTCAACACCTACTCACAACCGAAGAAATCTTGCCATTAATTTTAACCAAATTTCTCAGTCTGTGCAACAACTTCTATCTCCTGTCCTAAATTTCCACTTTCCTGATGTAGCAGTTTCTCACCTAAACCAAACACTAGCAGACATCCTTGACCAAGTTGCTCCAGCTACACCTCATGTACCATAGTGACCCAAATGTCAGCAGTGGCACACCAATGACACGCGTAACCTTTAAAAACTCTCCCGCAAAGCAGAACGTCATTGGAGCAAATCTCGTCTGCACAATGACTTTCTGATTTACACAAACACCTATCTCACTTATAGAATTGCCCTGGATAATGCCAAACAATCTTACTTTCCTCATTTCTACTCTCTCAACTCTACTCTCTCATTTCTGCTCAGGCTTCTAACCTCAAACGCCTCTTTCGTACATTTAATTCCCTACTGAACCCTCTTGTGCATAATCCACCAACCTCCATCAATGCCCAGGATCTTGCAATGTACTTTAAGGACAAGATTGATAACACAAGACAAGAATTATCCTCCAACTCCTCATCTAACATACTGTCGAACACCCTTTCTCCACCCTCTGGCACTATGTCCTCATTCCATCTCACAAATGAAGAGGAAGTATCTGCTCTATTCTCTTCCTACTCTACTATCTGTCCTTTTGATCCTGTACCCTCTTCTGCCCTTCCACTATCTGTTGGGGTATCTCAAGGCTCAGTCCTGGGTCCCTTGCTTTTCTCTATCTATACCTCTTCCAATATCAACTCTATGCAGATGATACACATATCTATCTATCCACCCCTGAATTAACACCAACCGTGCTGGCTCGCGTAACTGAATGTCTTTCCGCCATTTCATCCTGGATGTCCTCTAGCCATCTTAAATTTAATCTTTCAAAAACAGAGTTATTAATATTTCCTCCTGCCAACAAGAGCTACCCACCTGGTCTATCTATTTCTGTTGACAACACTGAAATATTCCTTACTCGCCAAGCTAGCTGCCTAGGTGTTACACTTGATTTTGAACTGTCCTTTATGCCCCACATTCAATCTGTTTCTAAATCCTGTTATAAACACTTAAAAAACATTTCCAAAATTCGAAAATATCTCTCACAAGAAACTGCTGAAACTCTCATTCATGCACTAATTATCTCCCGCATTGATAACTGCAATGCCCTTCTTATTGGACTCCCACAATATAAAATTACCCCTCTACAGTCTATATTGCATGCAGCAGCAAGACTGATCTTCCTTGCAAAACTCTCAACTACAGCTAATCCACTCTGTCAGTCTCTACATTGGTTGACTGTAAACTACAGAATCAAATACAAAATCCTATTGCTAACCTATAAAGCTATAAGCAACACTGCACCTGCATACATATCCTCACTTGTCTCAAGATAGAAACAACAAAGCTGGGAGAAATGGAAGAAGTCTTTGAAGATATTAGAACAACTCCAAATCCCACGTTGTTATATTCCCAGATCCCTTTCAGCTGCCATCAGAAGAGAAATCCACATATTCTTGGATGCATCGATTGAAGCCATAGCTGCAGTAGCCTACCTGAGGATCACTGGAAACAACAACAAACTACACTGTGGATTTGTCCTGGGTAAAGCCAAACTAGCCCCAAAACCTGCACACTATGTGGCAAGGCTCGAGCTTTGTGCGGCCGTGCTAGCAGTAGAAATTGCTGAAGTCATAAAGGATGAAATGGATGCTGCAATTGATTCATTTATATTCTACACAGACAGCAAAGTCGTGCTTGGTTATATACACAACCAAACAAAACAATTCTATGTATACGTCAGCAACAGAGTAGAACGCATGAGAAGTTTCTCCACTCCTGCACAGTGGCATCACATCACCACTGTCCTTAATCCAACCGACTGTGAAACAAGACCTTCACCAGAAAGTCGTCACATGTGACAAATGTCAAAACCAAACCTCCAAACCGGCGACCTGGTTCTTTTAAAGGATAAAGAGGCCCATCACAATGAATGATCAATGGGACTTATCACCAAGGTTGTCCCTAGTGATGATGGAAAGATTTAGACGCTAGAGGTCCCCCTGATGTCATTGACAGTATAAAAGGGGACCTCTAGTGTCTAACTGTTCATTAGCATCGGAACCGCGGACCTCTCTTAGGACCTGATTCACACTTAAGAATCTTCTTAAAATAAGAACTTAAAGTCACTCCTGGGCAAAACCATGTTGATTGCAGGGGGAATTAATTTAATTGTAATCTTTGCATGCATGGATATATCTTTGAATTGCTTACTGCACACAGATACTGACCAGCTTTACTATTACACTGTTATTTAGACTTGGGCTGGGAAATATCACCTCTCAACACTAGTACTGTTAGCAACAGATGAAATATGACTCCCCTGCAATCAACATAGTTTAGCTCAGGTGTGACTTTAAGTTCTTATTTTAAAAAGATTCTTAAGTGTGAATCAGGTCCTTAATTTCAAACTCCTTCTTAAGTCTGGATCCAGCCCATTCTCCTTATTTGGAAAATAAGATTTGTGTATTGATTTTTTAGACTTGACACCTCAGAGCTTAATGTGTGGTACTCAGAAGAAAATTGAGATGTTTACCTTTTTTAAATATGTGGACTCTAATAGTCATTTAAAGTTTCCAACTTTCTATCAGGTTACCTTAAGATTTCTGCACCGTCTCCTTGTAAAATGGGGACAGGGGGTGCAGAGATCTGAAACTGTCCATACATTTTATATACATACATACATACATACATACATACATACTTACATACATACATACATACATCCTATTTGCATGCCTCCCCCTTCTATACTACCTCTCTATATAAGTGCAGCAGCCAGATTTTTAAGCAGGATGGAACAAATTTATTTTCCAATAACATCATTTTAAGGAGAACTAAAAACTTAAATTATTTGATAGCACCTAGGTTGTAGGTTGCTAAAACTTAAAAAGGACACTATTAAAAATAGTTTTTCCTAAACCTAATAGGTTTTTTCTCCAGTGGAAATTGGAAGATCCTCAAGTGCTATCATCCAGTGAAAAGAAATTCTCAGTTTCATCTAGAAAGAAACAATATGAGAGTAAAACATTTGTGAATTGTTGCATTAAACATGTTATTTATATGATAGAGTGCTGTTGTGGTGTATTGTATATTGCAAAAACCAAAGGTTCTTTGAGAATTTGAGCACTCGAACATCTAAGAAACATAAAATATAAAGTGGGAGTCCATAGCATGCTAGACACAAAACAATCAAACAATATTTCCAGCTTGTCTTCTTTTATTGGGGAATTGGCCATATCTATGTTCAATTTGATTTGTGATCACTTTAAAAAGCCTGTACTTTAATATATATAATAAGCAGAAAATACTGTGTTAGCATTTTCTCATACAAATAAACACAAACATTTATTATTGATTGTAAGCTTTCATTAGATGGACAAATGTATTGATTAACTTTACATAAATGTCACTCTTATTTTATCTATACTTCAACAGTTTATTTTAGATTTCTTCAGTGATTTAGAAGGTGCATAATGCAATGTATCAAAGAAAACTAAAGCATAATAAAAGACCACATCCTCCATTTAGAAAACCCCACACAAATAATGGAAGGTTTTGAGAAGAAAACACAGGTGCAGCTCCTGGTCGTTGCCCAAGTGTTACACATGACAGTGGTAAGGAAAATAAATCATTTCCCCATCCGAGATAACAGCGGGAAACTTGAATGTCATTGAAGCAGCCTCTTCTAGCTTTGTGACTGGTTACATAGAAACATAGAAAGTGACGGCAGATAAGAGCCACATGGCCCATCTAGTCTGGCCATTTGTTTATTGAAAACTATACTGACGCAAAAGCGGGGTTACAATTTAGGATTCCCTTATATTTATCCCAAGCATGTTTAAATTGTTCTACTGTATTGGCCTCAACCACCTCAGATGGGAGAATATTCCACTTATCTATCACCTTTTCAGTGAAGTAATTTTTCCGCACCTTTCCTTTGAATCTACCACCCTCCAGTTTATATTCATGTCCTCGTGTTCTATTACACCTTTTCTTTTGAATAATGGTACCCTCCTCTAGCTGGTCACAACTCTTGATGTATTTGAAAGCTGCTATCATGTCCCCCCTCTCCCTTCTCTGTTCCAAGCTATACATGTTTAGTTCCTCTTGCCTTTCTTGGTATGATTTGTTACAAAGGTCATGGACCATTTTAGTTGCTCTTCTTTGCACGGTCTCTAATGTATTTATGTCTTTCTGGAGATATGGCCTCCAGAACTGAACGCAGTATTTTAGGTGAGGGCGTACCAATGATTTATAAAGGGGCATCACTACTTCTCTCTTTCTGCTACTAATTCCTCTCCCTATGCATGCAAGCATCTGACTTGCCTTTTTCATTGCTTTGTTACATTGATTGGCTACCTTCAAGTTACTGGAAATAATGACTCCTAGATCCCTTTCCTCCTCGGTAGATTCTAATGTAATGCCATTGTTAAATCCTGGGTCCTGCTGGGTACAGGATGTTTGATCCCATGCTTTTGAACTCCAAGTCAGAAAAGCTGTATCTGGCCATTAGTTTAAGCTGGTGTTTAGTTCCCCTATGGTGGTCTGGTTATAGTGCTGCTTAATGATCAAAGGAATAGAGTTATCATAAAACAGTTGAAACAATGGAATGATCAATATGCATACATGACAAATTGCACTGCAATCACTTTGAGTGGGAATAAGCTAAAATGATTCATTATAATTATTACAAATAATTGTTTATTATTTTTGTATTATTTTTGATATAAAGCCATCATAATGCATAGCACTTCACAATTTTAACAATCATTATAAACCAAGACTGGGAAGTAACAAACAAAATGGCTAGGAAATAATGTTCTGCTTTTATGCTTACAATCTATAGGACATTGGGGTTTGGTAAATAACGTTGTTACAAGATTGTGTTCTGTATTTTATTATGCTCACATGGATATTGCAATGTGGGAGGTCACTGGTGTTAAACGTTAATTTAAACTGGAGGGCGCAAAATTATAGGAGCGCCAATCATTATAACACCGGCCCTGTGAGTGCAGCGTGCATTGGACATGCCCCCGCTATGTACAATATAAATTCCTCCTCTCCTACTAGTAATTCCACCTGGCATGCCATCGATAATGTGTTGAAATTCATATAATTGCAGAATAGAATTTGAAGTGCAGTCTTAGTTTTGTTGTTGCTAATTACTAGTTTATTTATTTGTATACATATTGCAGATAGGGACTCACCTATAGGAGATGGCTTGACACTGGGCAAATGAGCTATAGCTGTATTGTGGACCAAACCTCCTATTTATGTAAGTGCTGACACATAATATTATATATTGCTCGCTACGGAGTGATGGATCTATTTTTTGTTATTTGTATTTACTCAGTAACCTTGACAGAATGTTTTCCCCTAATTTGCAGGCAGTTTTCCACCCCCTATACAGAATCTATGATAGCACCCTTTAACAAAATACTAGAAGAATTGTGCTAAATAAGTAGCAAAATGTATTAGTTATTATAATAAAAATAATAAAAAAAATTGAAGAAATATTAATGAATATCCCTTATATAGGTGTATCTATAATGGGTGCTGGGTGTGCAGTGCACACAGGCCCCTCAAAACAGGGGGCCATGTGGCATTCATCCTGCACCCAGTGTTGGCAGGGGAAGGTGGGCCTTTCGGCTCTCTAAAATATTCCGGAGGGAAGAAATAGATGCGAATGATCCCCCCTTTCCCTGCGGTGGGACTGACCCTATTCGCGGGTCGAACAAGGGGCGGGCTTACAGCTCCATTAGACCCACGATTTCAAGTGACATAAATTGGTATGGGACGTGCAAGCCTAAAACCAAACTAATATTTTAACCTACATTATATTCCCCCTGTTATTGGAATAATTAACATGGACCGGATCGAGAACTAGGAGCGTATTACGGACATATGGAGGGGTTCTATACATTCGGCCACGGGCGTGGGTCGCCGCTGCTTTTTCAAATGGGCCGTTCTCTCCCGGCAAGTTCGAAACTGGCTGGGAATCCGGTTGTTTTTGCCTCGCAAAGGTAAAGCAATTGATTCCCGAACCACCAAAAATGGAGCTGTGAATGGTATGTGTAAATTTTACCCCAACACTTTCCATAATTCTTACCCTAACCCTTCCCTCTCACTACCCTAACCCTCCTTTCCTGGCAGCCTGACCCTAACCCTCCCTTACTTGCAGCCTGACCCTAACCCACCATCTCCCACAGCCTGACCCTAACCCTCCCTCCCTGTAGCCTGATCCTAACCCCTTCCTACCCCGCACAGATAATTTAATCACCTGTCCCTTGGTCCGCCAATACCAGCTACAGAGGTGCGGCGGAGTGATATCGCCATTTCCAAAGGTGAATGGGTGAAGTGTGCTGAACGGCATACTCACCCATTCTAAAAAAAAAATAGAATCTCGGCATTATTTGAAATAGGGACATCCGAAAGAGGAACTTTCGGATGTCCCAATTTCGGAAAGCAGAGTTTTTAAGCGGGGATTGACAACAGTACAAATCCTGTACAAATCCTGCACAAGGGCCCCCTCACTTCTTAAAATGCCCCTGATCCCTTATCTTCTGTAGTACAGTGGTTGCATGAAGTAGAGTTCTGCTGCTCAGGTTTAGATTCATCACAGACCATATAAATATATAAAACAAAGGCAAAAAGACAGGATTTTTCATGTTAAAATCTCCACTGCAAATGCATTAAGGTCTTACTAGTCCACTTATTTATACTAGCCAATTAAGACCTTGGACATATTCTTTTTGTTTTGTTATGTTTTTTTAACCACATAGATGATTCTGAATTGAAGCCTCAACAAATGAATATCCAACAGGAGTGACCTTCATACTCAACAGATGTTATATTTTTCATTGTTATGAACCAAAAGACTACTCTTATAATACCCCTTGATGAAAATGTAGTAGTTAAATCACAAACTTGTGGTTGAAAAAATACCAATATATAAATAAACAGATTGGGGCTTACTGCTTCAATCCAAATGATGACTTGCAGTATGTAATGACTATATTTAATCCATCATATTAACCTCTATTGTGTCCCAGTAGGAAATAAAACATACGACTAAGGACAGATCTTTTCTCACTTGTTTCAAGGACATCTGCTTTTATTATTGGTATCTCTTATTTTTATAGATAACACATAAAAAAAATTCAGTTGAGTTCTTAATCAAGTAATTGAATAGTTAAATAGCATTTATTATAACACATAAAAAAGTATTAGAAATTGAAGTTTTCAAAAAAGCATATCTAAGTATTTGTAACTTTGAATCTTCTCCTTCCATTATTTCTGCAAACATACAAACGCTCATACATATACATGTGCTCAGATTTCTTGACATTATGCCTTTTTATCAATTCCCAAAGCAATAATGTGCCACTGCTATTTTTCCTGCATTAGCAAATCCTTTAGTTTACCATACCCCCGGCCAAGAATCTGTACCGCTAAGTGGCATATAAATTTGTGTGTGATGACTGACTTTGCTAATGGGTTTGGTTCCATTGACTACACACATCATTTCATTAGGAAATGAGTGCATTTTGCAACCTGCGCTATTATGAATCATTTCTAGGTAATGTGCAAAATGCTGCAATATATATCATAACATTAATGATTTGTATCCAATGTCCCAAAGTCCTTCCTCTAACATAAAACACTACTAAGAAACAAAACTAAGTGAAAATGTGTTACAAGCTATATTTCCTTTTTCTACTTGACTTTTCAATGTCGCAGAAACAAATATGTGTCCTAATACTAGACTGTGACACAATGAATTGGCACTGTACTGCAGTAAAAATAAAATCAATAACCTCTCTTAGCAAACAGACGACTTGAAAAGTGGTTATAAAGCTCTTCTTTATGACTAAAACGATGTTTTATTAAATATATGGTGCCTGGTAGCTTGGTATAACCAGATCATCTGGTTAATAGCCTTCTAGCCCCTTCAGTCATTGAGATGATATAAAAGCCACCACTCTGGTTTCCATTTGAGCATCACCTTATTTTTACTTTCTTTACCTGTGCTTTTAAAGACACCAAGTGCCAGACTGACATTGTGAACCAGATCCAAAATTACAAAGATTGGAAAACACAAATTTTTTGCAATTGCAAAATTTCTGTACACTGGATTTGCAAGATCCAGACTTCCGTACATTTCTTTCTTCTGATGTGTTTCTGGATCCTAAATTTTAAGGTAGGAGCCGCAGTTTAAAGGTCCTGCAAACAAAGGGAATGGTCTCTGATGCGTTTGCACGAAAGGTTGGATATAGCAGAGATCTGGAACCATGCTGACACTGCGATTGGAGCTCACTCTTGAACATTCTTGTTGTATTCCTAGATCATCAATCATTTTGTTAATGCGTCCTGGTGTGATTTATCCAGTTACATATCTTTATAAAATTTGCAAAGTGTATTTCTTTTTTTTTCTCAATACTATGTGTAATGTCACCAATATATCAAAGAACCCTGGCCCAGGTAAAGATCCCTGAGGAATTCCGCTGTTATCCTTCCATCCTGAAAAATGATTTCATTTACTTACTTGATCTCTATCCTGCAATGAAGATTGTGTCCACACAACTATCTTTGAATCCAATCCCAAATTGTACAGTTTATTCAGCAGTCATTTTTTACTAGTGACTGGTTAAATAATTCTGCTAATTGATTTACCAGCACTCCTTTAAGCTCTTTTAGTATCCTAGGATTCCCTATGGTTCCATTGATTTTTCCTCTATAATTTTTTTTTTTATTTCAAATATCTTTGTTATTTTATTGCTTCATAGAATGTTGTTTAAAATAAATAAATAAATAACCAAAAATAGCAACCTTCTTTTTAAAAATGTATGCAATTGTGTCATAGGCATAAGATAGGGGGAAGGGAAGCAAGGCAACACACAATGCCCAATGTGACATGGGTGTCGTCCCTTGGGTGAGCATGGGGCATCCTATAAGTCTCATTTACTGAAATTCCGGCAGAATTTCAACCATTCAGACTCATCAGTGATCAGCGGATACACCAAGAATGGCCAACCATCAGATTAGTAATGAGTCTGTATGACTGGAGTACTTCCAACATTTTAGTCAGATACTTGCAGTGCCTGGCATGCTAACACGAGTGTGGGTCAGCTGTCAGAATGGTAAATTTCCAAAAACATCCATTTTCTAAATGGCTCTGCATGACTCCTTTCCCTGCAGCCCAATCCCAAGAATCCCATCTCCGTAGTCTAACCCTAAGACTCCCTGCTTTCCAAACTGATTCTATGACTCCCTTTCCCACAGCCTGACCCTAAGACTCCCCTCCCAGAAACCTAGCCCTAAGACTCCTTTCCCCACAGCCTAACCCTAAGTCACCCCTTGTACACTCACCTCCGGTCCAGTGAGGCGAGTCTGTAGCGTGTGTGTGGCTGGTGTTCCGTTGGGTGTGCTATGGTGCTGCACCAGGTTTCAGAAAAGCAATGAATGTTTAAGTATGCCAAAAAAATAAATTCAGCTTACTTACCCATTCATTAGGAGAAAACATCTAATTAGGAACATTTTCAAAATACAGACAACCAAAACTGATTTGCCAACCTCAAGCCAAAACAGCGATCTAGCTCTCAGTTCTAATATACAACCAGAGTGTGATAGAATCATTTTCACAATATTGGTGAAATCATTCAAGTAAAACACCAACATCCATTCAAATAGTTTCTGTTTCCTTTTATTATACCCAAATTCTTCTGCTCTCCATTTAAATAAGTTGATTTATCTGATCCTTCTATTCTCTGTTCTGGTGTTATAACCGTTTTCTTTGTATCCTGTCACAGTATGTGGTATAACTGTCAGTACTTGGGATTTGTATCCGTGGGAGTGCAGTCACTTTGATATACAGTTTCATTGTAGGCATGGGCGTGCCTATAAGGGAAGTAATGGGTGCGATTGCATTGGGGTCCAGCGGCTTAGGGGGCCTGCTGGACCAGCTGCTCATCCACTGCACCTCCCCAGGAGCTGGCAGCTATTTGGTTAACAGCGCTGTGGAGTCTGTCTCCGCAGCGCTACTATAGAGGATCATGGTGAATTCATACACTGTGACACTATATCAGTGCTGTGGTGACAGTGGGCTGGATTCACACTTGCAAGTGTGATCCTTAGGTGTAGATACACATGTATCCGCACCTACTTCTCCAGTCCTCTCCCCCCACCCTGCCCCCATTTTTAGGTACCTTTTGGCACTTACTAGTGCCATAGGGCTACCTTATCTAACTGTGCGTAGATTCCTTCATAAGAAGGAAACTACGCACGGAGGGGTATCAAGTTTGATGACCTGTTGTGTATATTTTGCTTAACTTTTCTTGCTCACAAATGTGTTCCTATGTGATCCATACCTCTATGTATCCAGCACTGTTCATATTATCAGTATTTTATTTAGCATAGAATCCACAGTTGTTTGTGACCACAACAATTAGGTTATGAATTCAGACTGCTTTGCCCACAATCTGGTATCCCTCTCATGAGCTGATGTGACCTACAGTTCTCTCACAAATTTGCACATAAAAATCAATAGGTAGATGTTGCAAGACTGATCCCAGGGAGTGTAGTCCAAATGGGGCCTGGGGCTAGATTTACTAAAGTCGTGTTGAAACCGCTACTCTTAATCGCTCAGCATCGCCGTAGTTATTTAGCAATTTGATGCAGTCACATCGCTAAATTTACTAACAGGCGATTTAGAGTAGCGATTTGTAAACTCCAGCGATCTGTAGTGATTGAACTACAACGAGTTTATGTTAAACTCGCTGTAGTTGAAATCGCTGGAGTTTAAATCGCTGGAGTTCCTGTCTGAGGAAAAAAAAAAAAGGGCTCCCGCAGAAAGCCTTTCCCCTTGGGCAAGCAGCTGCCTA
>WWET01004501.1:66822-96012 GCA_011038615.1 Limnodynastes dumerilii | reverse complement strand
TGTGCATGAGGTGATTTTTTTGTGTGTGTAAGTGTATCGGACAGAAGATGCTGGCGACAGCATGCCATTAACCCTTGGCATGCTGACGCTTATAGTACAGTAAGGCAAATCATGCAGTGTATCACATGTGCATGATTTAATTTATAGTACTATAGGCAGCTGCTTGCCAAGGGTGAACGGCTTGCTGCGGCAGCCATTTTTTACATTTTTAAAACACATTGCACATTTTTTTTACACCTCATGGGGGCTTATAAAAGCTAAGTGAGTGTCAATTTCAATTAATTCGACACTCACCCCCATGCGATTTAACTCTGGAGAGTTGAAGCAAATCTCTGACGATTTACTAAATCTCGACCTTAGTAAATCCAGAGATTTGTAGCGCACTCAGTCTACAAATCGCCAGAGAGATTTAAACACTGACGATTTTAATAAAGACACATCTCTGGCGATTTGAATGTGATTCGACTATAGTAAATCTGGAACAGTCAAAATCGCTGCTAAAAAACTACTAACTACAGCCATTTTAACTAAATCGACCTTAGTAAATCTTGCCCCTGTTCTTCACTAGAGCCCCCGATGATTAGGATAGGCTTGTGGGGCAGGCACCCATCAGAACATGACTCCTGGAAGGCAGCCCCAGGTGTAATTATGAAAGCTGCAATCATATACATTACAAACAACGTTTCACAGAATACAAGTTAAAAATGCTTATTATAAAACTGGTGAAACAGGCAAACTAACAGCAATGATTATTATGTAATACAACAAAATACACAGATTTACTAAAGAGAGGTAACAGGAGTCCTAATAAAAGTAATACAAAAGTAATACAAGTAGTGATCATAAAAATTCAGTACATAAAAAAGGGCAATTGAATACACCAAATGCAATAGTGCAAGCGAAATAACAAGTCAAGGTAACAACAACCATTGAGCATAACACAGAGGTAACCAAAAATAAGTGAAACTGAAGTATAAAGATACAAGCAGACAGAAAAAATACCAATACATTGGACAAGGTCAGTTGGAAGACAAAGATACATGAAAGATGGCAGCTGGAGATCAGAGAGCACACATTTGACAGGAAACCAGGATAACAAACAAAGACCCTCAGCCTAAATAGAGAGGGGTAGTCCTATATTAATAGGCTGACTAGGTGCTGTATAATAAACTAACAATTAGAAAGTTTAACAGTAGCCCCTAGAGAGCAGACAGATGGACACTTATTTCCCTGTTAATATATGTTGTGCAACACAAATGCAGCTACAAAAAAAATAAGACAAAATTGTTAAAATGTGCTTATACTATGAGAATTCAGAAAGCTCCAGCTGGTTTTAGCCACATAAAGAGAATACAGTAGATTTAAAATCCATACATTATTTATATACTTTTGATATATTAATAACCAAAATGACTTTCAAATGCTAGTTAAAATTTTGTTGTAAAGTAGCATTGCAATATTTTTAATTACATTTAGTGAATTTGGAACATGACTGCTTTTCTTTTAAAAGGTCTTAGAAGATAAAATTAGATTTATATATTCATAATAAAGTCAAATTGAGCAGGTGAGAGCTAATTACATTTGTGTTCTCCAGTATAGGCTAGCAGCACATTATACACGATGAAACAGTTTCTGTTTTATTTCTTTATTTTATGCTGCATTGGAATAGAATGTCGTTTTTAATGCACAATTAACTGAATATTGATAGATCGTTATTTTGCATAACTGATAGTAAAATCAAGTTTAAGCAGAAGTACCTTTGCTCTTTCAAATATGCCAGCAACCTCGATCTATTTTACAGTTATTTCAATCTGCAAAAAGCATACATAATGCTGCAAGTTTAATCTTTAATAAAACTTACATCAGTTGTAATAGTATGATCCCTAACATTTGATGTACCCCCTTGTGTGCCTCCAGCCTTCCAATCTCCCCTCTCGTGTCTCCTACCTTCCAATATTTCCTTCAACGTATCTATAACCTTCAAATATTTCCCCCTTTCTGTGCCTTCAGTCATGCAATATTCCCCCGTCACATTTTTCCAGCCTTACAATTTCCCCCTTATGTGTCTTCAGTCTTCAAATATTTCCCCCTCATGTGTCTTTGGCCTTCCAATATTCCTCCCTCATTTGTCTCCAGCCTTCCAATATTCCCCCTCATGTGTCTCCAGCCTTCCATTATTCCCCCTTTATGTGTAGCCTGCCTTCTAATAGACTTCTTTTTGGACCGGATTCACACATAAGTGTAAGATCCGTAGGTATGACTTGAAAAATACTAAACTATGTTCGGTCTTTAAAATGGCTATGTAGATGGTGTAATTATGCTGAATATGCATGCACAGTCAGCAAAAATGGAAGATAACGCACCTAAGAAGCCTCAACTTTTAGGATGTGAACCTTTTGGCCTGATCCAGACCTACGCTCATGAAATGCTCATGTGTGTAGCGTATTTACGCCAGCGTACCTACGATGCACTCCCCTTGGTCGTACTTAGTTTTGCCTTCTTACGCTCAACAAACCCTACCCTAACTTTTCTGATCATAACCGCGGGCGTCTGTAAGCTCAATGCGTAGTTACGACACTTAGCACACCCATACCGTACGATTTAAATGCCTCACCCCACCCTCAGTGCATATTTACAGATTTTGTATTGCAGGCATGCCCACTCGACCGTATTTATGAAAGTTTTACGATCAAGGCCCATATGCTCAGAACGTAGCATGCGCGTTACATCTGCCCCGCACATGCGCAGTAAGTACAAATGGCCATTTTTATGCTTACGCCCATTGTAAAAACGCACCCGAGCGTAGGTCTGGATCAGGCCCTTTGTGTCTACAAACTTTAAGTATTCCCATATTCCCCCCTTTGTGATTACTATCTTCCACCCCGCAAAAATATCTATTTAAATAAGCTCCTATACAATACATTACTTACCTTTGCTATCTTCCCTCTTTGCATCTGTTCTTGAGCGCTCATCTTCCCTCTTTCCATCTGTTCTTGTCTCCATGAATCTTTCTGTTGTGAATGACACAGACATGACCTGACAGTTACTATTATCTAATTGACTGTACAGGAATTTTGCTGCTTTGTTAGAAAAACCTGCAAACCTGTGTAAAACCTGAAAAAACAAATGGAAAAAACACATTGTCAGCAAGAAATAAAGCAGGGCTGGTACAGTGGAGTGGAAAAAGATTCTTTTTGCCCTGTGTCTCCAGCCTTCCAATAATCCCATCTCATGTGTCTCCAGCCTTCCAATATTACCCCTTAATGTGTCTCCAGTCCTCCAAAATTCCACCTTCATGTGTCTCCAGCCTTCCAGTATTCTCTCTTCATGTGTCTCCAGATTGAGGCTAATGTGTACCTATCACATAATTAGCTATACAGGAATTTTGCTGCTAAATAATATTGCAGTAGCGCCAAAAAACATTAACAACCAATTGGAAGGCAGCCAGCTAGGACTAAAGTAGGGCCTGTACAGTGGAATAGATGCAGTGGAATAGCAGTGGATCTGAAATGCAGTGAAATAGCCTTTGTGTCCTAATGCCTCCCTGTAATGCATTCCCCCACTAACAACTTTCCACCAGACATGTCATGCATATAAAATGGTGGGTGGTAGGTTTAGAGGAAATGTCCAGAAATATTACTTAACTTAGAGGGTAGTTAATAACTAAGGACCTGATCCAAATCTAAATATACCTCATTTATGTGTCCATAACCCTGCCTTAACTTCTCCGCAAGCATAGGCTATCGAATGGGACACACAGAGGACCTGATTCACAGATAAGAGTGAGTTAGGTGCGGGCAAAAGCTTCTTAAATGTGAATCAGGCCCAGAAAGCCTAACCATGCCCCTACTGTACAATTTAAATTCAACCACAATAAGGAGTGCTATGGAGACATTAATAATTGTTTGTATATATGTACAAAGCAATTTAGTTACAAGAAAACAAGTTTAATAAACACAGCCATGATTAAAACAACTTGATATCTACTAGAACTCTCTGAATGTGTCCTTAAACAATAATCATACCAATGTACATATAAACATGTGTGTTTAAGAGGAGCCTTGTCTACCCTCATCATCCCAGCCGCATGCAGTTTGGAGCACTCTGTATTCTTGGTGCAAACAAGTCCGGGACGCCAGGTCAGCTGTACTTCCTACTGCTCCGGCAGTAATGTGTGGTGTGATAAACTCTATGCCAGTTTGATTCTGCCTCATTTGGCACGCAGTTAATGCATGATTTTATTGAAGTTTTTTATGAATAAATTGTATTATACCATAAACCATGTAAAAATATATATGTAAAAAATTATTATTTTTCAAAATCTCCTTGTGTTCCCATTCCCCCATTATACATTATCTCCCCCATTTTCAAAATCCTCTGTTTCCTTACCTTTTAAATGCTTCTAATTTCATCTCTTCTTACCTCCATGGCTTCTTGCTGGCTGAGAAGGGGTGATATTGAAGGAGCAAACACAGCAGTTTAAGTATGAGGTGGCCCCTAATCCCTCACCCACTGAAAATGCAGATAGAGAAACTCTCAACAGTGCAAGGAAGCCTCAGGAATAAACCCATGTAGTTGCTCCTCCGTGGCAATCTAGGCACCAGGTCCAAATTTTCCGGTGCTAAGGATGTGTCAAATCCAGTGTTAAGCATAACATCTGCTTAATACAACTCTTTGTTACAGTTGTAAAGATCCAGGTTATACTTTTATAGTTCAGTTGATCCAGGGTTGGTGACTCTCCCGGAATGTCCGTGAGACTCCCGTAATTCGGGCGGTTCTCCCGGTATCCCAGGAGAGCCTGCAATTCTCCCACAATTGACTTGAGGCTCGTGGAGTCATGGTTTCCATGAAACCATGTCCACAAGTCCTGCCCCCATGCCTGGCAACACTGGTATACTAGTGTTGCTAGGGACAGGGAGGGACTTGATGATGCAAATTGAGTGATGCGATTTCCATAAATTGCGTCATTAAGCCCTGCCCCCAGCATGCATGTATGGCTTCCCTCCAGAATCTCCCGGAGGGAAGCTTTTAAAGGTCAGTAACCCTGAGTTGATCAGCTTTACTGTGTTTTACTGTCTTTCCTAAACTTACAGAAGATTATGCACTGTACATATTAAGGATTCTCTAAAAGAAGGTAGCTCCCAGTGTTATATTGTCTTTCTATTATTAAGTCAACAGTGGACATTTAACTAATCCATTGCATTTATTTCTCTACATAGGCAATTGGAACTATGGACCCAGCTTCACATAAACCAGTGCTTGTGCTCTCTAATCATCCTAAGGGCTGCACATTCATTTTATTTTTCTTAATAATTTCGAATAATACACTTAGTCAATGAACTACCCCCTATGTGTAAATCTATACCAGCAGGCATCATTCACAAACTGGAACAAATAATTTTGACATATAATCACAAAGGAGCACAGGGCTTCAGGTTATATCCTGTACACAGAAAAACAGAAGGATTAAAATGAACTGTAAAATGCTAGAATTCTGTAGTGATGTGTGTGACATTACATTGGGCTATAAAACACAAGTATTTGTCAGACAGTTCAATTCTTGCCTTCCCCTTATACTATAGTCTATGCAGCAACAAAATACTGATGTGGAAGAACCCCAATAGAAAAATGCAGCAGCTAATTGCTATTTTTTCTTAGCAAAAATGGCATTATGTATTCCTGTCTGAGGTTCCCCTTAGGCTGTAAACTACCACTTTGATGAAAAGTAGCATTTAAAACAGAAGTTTGGGCTTCGCTCACAAGTGGACGCGACTGGTTATTACAATGTACAGTATAGGCATGTTATCAGACTGCATACCAATCTAGACTGGTTCTGTTGGTATTTTAATTCAAAATTGTAAGGTAAAGTATGTCAGAAGTTCATCTGTGCAAGGGGATAGGTTAGCTGTGTGTTCAAGCAGATGCTTGAATACTGAATCTGATATTTGGATCTAGTTGACTGTGAGTTAGGAATAAACTAAATGGTAAAAAAAAAAAAATTAAGTCAAGCTCAGTTGTGTTTGTTATATAATTAGTTTTAGTAGTTATATAGTTGCAAACATATATTCTTATACTGTAGATATTCTAGTAAACATATATTCCTATAATTATACACATTTTTGTAAACATATTTTCTTTAGCTATTACACTCATTGTATGTGTTAAAATGGAACTGATAAAAGGAAAAACAAGCTTATTTGCTCTATTCAATTGCTAGGTGGTACCAAAGCATATATAAAAGATTAAACGGGGAACTTTATTATACAAAATAGTTCTCATGACCTGCGCTCACCTCCAGCTGCAAGGGCCTAACCACAAGGTCTATACCTCTATATGACCTAAATTAGTCCAATTTCAGACAAATAAACAATTTATCACAAATGATGGTATCAGTCTTTGAGTTAGAGTCTATGGACTGAAGAAAAAGTTCTGGGTAACACTGTACACTTCTCGGTAACACTGAACCGTGGGTCTCCTGTGATGTCATTCTGGACCGTCTCCTTCCTAGCTCATCAACCTCTCCAAAATTACATGGAAATAAAAAGAGGAGAGGGGGGATCCTTGTGCAGTCCGTTTTTCTGGTAAGTATCCCTTAATTAGTTCTACTTACACTCTTAACCTGTTGTCTCAAGGTCACATATTTCAAATACTTTCTTTCCTATCCCACAGCTCTTCAAGTTCCTGCAGAAAAGAGAAAGGACACACTTGCGTAGTAATCCACCACAGTCAGGCTACTACTTTACAGGTACTACTTACAGTAAACCCCCTTGGGGTAATGTCTGTCACAAGATTTGACGCCTTCTTTCCTATTCTGTAGCTCTCCAAACATGAAAAATCTCCTGCAGAAAAGAAGAAAGGACACACACCTTGTTGCGTAGTAATCCTCCGCAATCCGGCTACCGCTCTACAGGTGATACTTACAGTAGACCCTCTTGGGGTAATGCCTGTCCTCAGTTTCTTTTCTTCCAATAAACGATCAATGTACAGTGTCTCCGTCCAAAAAAGATTTATTAAAAAACAGTAAAAAATACCAACAGTCTTTGGTCTTCTTAAAAATATTTCTAATTTCTTTCCTTTAATATTCAGGGGAACTACCCGTTCTTAACTTGCAGTCCTGTGGCTCCTATGTCTCCCCTAAGGTCTCAAAAATACTCCTCACACTTCCTACACGTTTAAAGTATGTAAACAAAAAAGGGGGCCCCCTTTGAAACATGTTCTCAGGGAGGGAGGGGAAACGGGTTACCTTAGGATAAGATGCCGGGCAACTCACACTAAAAGGGCTTTACCAACGCGTTTCAATCACACTGTGATCTTTTTCAAGGTTGCCCTACGAGAGTTTTCTTCTTCCTTTTAAAGTCTGATCACTTCCTGTCCGCTGCTGGTGTCTTCCCTTACCGTTCTTTTCAAAATTCCTCTCTTTTGACTCTTCAAAAATGTTTCTCTTCCTTCCTAAACAGTTTCTTCCTCATTATTCCTCTGTTAATCTAAAAATAATAAAATAATAAATAAGCTGTCCAGACCGACTCTGTGTGTATTTGACTCTTCTTTCATTCCCGCAACTGTTCTCCTTCATATCCTTCAGGGGGAGGTATTTAATCTCTTACCGTTATTTATTCTTCATTTTTATAAAAAGAAAGGAACTACACTTTATTTCTCTACAAGGAGGGACTAATTGATCTTTGCACCTCCTTGGTCCTAACGTCCGTCTTACTTCTTATCTAAGTGGACGTTGTTCTCTGTCTCTCCACTGTATTGCCTGTAATAGGTCTTCGTCCTAATATTATGTAAGAAATTGGTCCTCAATCTTGTACTGCGTGACTAATTAGTAGTTACTAGGTATGAAGAAAGGCGGAATGAAAGAGGAGACCCTATATTTAGACACTATACCCATTTGACTGCAGATTTCATGAAATCCCGAGGTGGAGAGATGAGTACCACCATCAAGGAAAGGACGGGGGGGACGTCATTTTTTAGGATGAAGGCCCCTGGTTTGAAAAACAGGAGGGGCAAAAGAGGGGGGATTGTGAAGAAAAAACCTAAGAAGAGAAGAAGTCACCAAAGGAGATGAAGGGGATTTTGAGAGAGAGAGAAAGTTAAAATATTTAATTTAAGTAACTATAACTTAAATGAAGAAAAAGAAAAGATCCTAGGATTAGGACTTAAATTTGCCCCGACAAGTAAGCCGAATGATTTCAACTTATTTTTGGATCTCCAAAACTCTGAAAAAATTATTTGGACGACAAGAAGCAGTAAACAATATTGTTGAGGAAGAAAAGGAAGAGGGGAACGAGAAAAGGATATTTAAAAAGAATTCCACCTTCTTCCCACAACATTTGAAAGGAAATTGGGTGGAAACTTTTGGAGAATTGGTGAGGAGGGACTTTGGTAAGTTCAATAAGAGATGTGAAAACAAGGAAAACATCACCAAAAAAGGGAGGGAAGAACTGAAATCCTTGAAAAACAACAAGGAGATTGTGATTAAGTCACGTGACAAAGGGGGCAGCATTGTGGTCCAAAATAAGGAGGACTACAATGAAGTATGCTATGCCCTATTAAAAGAAGGAAACACTTATAGGAAGTTAAAAGGAGATCCTATACAGCAGATTAGAAGCAAACCAAATGATCTAGTGGAGAAATACTACCAAGAAGGCATCCTCACAGGGGAAGAGAAGAACTTCCTGCTCCCCGAGAACCCGAATGTGCCCATGTTCTATACGTTGCCCAAAGTCCACAAGGACCCTATCAAGCCCCCGGGTAGACCCATCGTCTCGGGTGTAGGGTCCATTTCAGCTACCCTGTCTGAGATGGTGGACTATTTCTTACAACCTCTTATGGGCAAAATTAAATCATACCTTAAGGACACTGGGCACATTTTGAGGATTCTCAATAAATTACAAATAACAAATGAGGTTTTGATGGTAACAGGGGACGTAAGCTCCCTGTATACCGTGAATAACCATGATAGGGGGATTGAGGCAGTTAGAGGGATGCTACAGAACTCGGAAATGGAAGAGCTCAGACAGAGTTTCATCTTAGATAGCATTAGATTTATCCTGAGCAATAACTATTTTTGGTTTGGCGGTGACTTTTTCCAGCAAAATACCGGGACGGCCATGGGGACCAAATTTGCGCCCCCATACGCAAATATTTTCATGGCCGCCTGGGAAGACAGATACGTGTACAACTACCCAGATGTGGATGAACATCTGATTATGTACCAGAGATATATTGACGATTTAATATTTTTCTGGAGAGGTAATCAAAAGTCACTTACCACCTTTTGTGACCATTTGAATAACAACGACTGGGGAATTCGACTGTCCTTTGAGGTCAGTAATAAAAGTATTAATTTCCTTGATTTGTGCATCACGTACGATGAGGGGAAATTAAATACTAAAGTATACAAGAAACCCACAGATGCTAACTCCCTAATCCCGAAGGAGAGTGGCCATCATCCTAGGTGGCTCCAGAGTGTTCCAAAAAGCCAATTGATCAGGGTTCGGAGGAACTGTTCCACAAAAGAAGAATATCTAATACAAGGGAACGACCTGATTGATCAGTTTCAAAAGAAGGGCTATAGCAAAACGAAAATTGAAAGAACATATGAGAAAATAGGAGGAAGGAAGATGGAGGAATTTCTTAAAGAGAGGAGTAAAAAGAAAGGGAAGGATAAATTTAAAGGAATAAATCCATTTACAACTCAATTTAATGGCAGGTTTAAGACCATAGAAAGTATTATTCAAAAACACTGGGGCCTACTTAAAAACGATAAAGAATTGGAAGGAGTCATTTCCGATTTATATATATATTTTATAAAAAATATATAAATTGCGGTCGGGGGCGTGGCCTGGACTAAGATGGAGTAGGACGCTGTGTTCCTGAGCTCCCATCTCCATCCTTCTACATATCCTGCTTTCAGGCACCCCAGCGACACCAAACCTTTTACCTGCACCGGTGGCTGTGAGGGAAAGGTGAGCGGTCCGTTTGCTGCTGGCCCGGCGGAGTTACGACGGTGGGTAAGACAGGAGAGGACCGAGCGGCTGCTGGAGAGCGGGGGACCAGCCTGCATCTGATCGCCGGAGAGAAGGAGTGCTTAAAGGGCAGGCAGCGGCTGGTCCTCACAAGGCATTGGGGCTGGGAGAGGACACACAGCGGGGAAATACTCTTGCTGGCCCTGGATGACATCTTGGAGGAGCAGTGGCGCGAAAAACCTCCCGTGAGGAGGTGGGGGGTCGCCATTTTGGGAGGTCAGCGTTAGTTTGGAGCAGCGATAACGGAGCTGAGGCTACAGCATACTACAGATACTGCTTAATGGGTATGATTACTGGCCCATAATATAATATAACCTTTTGCACAGTGACCATAGGTGCTGACCTTGCTGGCAGGCTGGACTGAGTATACCCCAAATAGGGGTTTGTATTACTGGGATCTTCTCTGATACTGCTGGTGCCCTGTTAAGGTGCAATATCACAAGTTGCTTTGAATAAGCTGTGCCTCCTGATTCATATCATAAAGCCCTGCTTTGGCTCTGCCTGTTGACTAATACTATATCCTGAACTGTGCTCATTCTACTCAGTGAAGTTGCTGATGTGATTCCCTCTGCCTGTTTTGCTAACTGCATATAATGGAAGTGCCTACTGCTTCTTAACATAACAATCTGTTGTGGCTTTGTCTGATAAACATCTTTATTGCTTGAACTGAACTCATTCTATCTAGAGAATTGGCTCCTTCTCTACCTGTTTCGCTGAATATCACCAGTCGCTCACACTAGCTATGCCCACTAATTCATATCATATTATTATTCTGTTTGGCTCTGCTTGACAGACTCTCCTACAGCCTGTACTGTGCTCATTCTACCCAGTGTAACTACTGATGTGGATCCCTTTTCCTCTGCCTTGCTGCATTACACTTGTTGCCTGCAATAGCTGGGACTCTTGATTCATATTACAGTGAACTGCACTACGCTGGCTCTGCCTTAGGAACATTCCTACAACTTGAACTGAACTTATTCTAATTAACGAAGTTGCTGACGGGGGTCCTTCTCTGCCTGTTCTGCCGTACCCCTTGTCACTCTGATAGACTCTGCCTGCCAGATTCCTGGTGCTGCACTGTATCATACATCCTAATAATGGGAAAATCTAATCAAGCAGCAGCGGTGGCGGCTAAGCTGGAGAAGTATGCCCGTAGTTCCAGTGCTGCTGGTTCTCAGAGTTCATCCGCTTCATCCCATGTGGCCACTCCGGTGCACGATCTGGAGGAGATGGAGGAGTCGCCTTCTTCCTCCTCGATGCTCTCACAGCTGCTTCAGGCCATTTCCGAATCCGAGCTGCGAGTCACCAGTAAAATAGGGGAAGTTCAGGTGGAAACGTCCATTATTAGGCAGGAACTACAGCAGGTGCGGGAGAGATTGGGCGAGACAGAGAACCGCATCTCTGCGCTTGAAGACCTGTCTGCCCCCATGCGGAAAAGGCTTGATTCCCTCGCTACTCAGTTGGACTCTTGCAAAACTAAAATCTGGAGGGCTGTCTCCGACGCAAGAATGTCAGATTTGTGGGTGTCCCAGAGAAAGCAGAGGGTACAGACCCGGTGCGTTTTCTGGAGGAGCTGTTGATCAGAGAATATGGCAGGGAGGAGTCTTCATCACATTTCGCCATTGAACGAGCGCATCGTGTGCCCTCTCAAGTGCCACCGCCAGGGGCTACATCACGTACGCTAATAGCCCGGATTCTACACTTCAGGGATAGAGACACTATTCTGCGGCTGTCCAGGCGAAAGGGTCCTATGAAGCTGGACAATGCATCCATTTCTGTTTACCCGGACTTTGCCGCGGATGTTCAAAAGTCCAGGGTGCAGTTTGTTCCAGTTAAAAGGAAGCTCCATGACCTTCAGCTGTCCTATTCCATGATTTTTCCTGCACGACTGAGAGTGGTGGTGGATGGAGGCTCCCATTTCTTTAACACTTCTAAGGATGCTATGGACTGGATAGAGCGGCGAGGAATCCAGAGACGTCGTCCAGTACCCTGAAGCTTCTTTGGACTTTGCAGTATACATATTTTAATTTATGCAGGAATGATAAGTATTCATACTCATGTGTTTATTCCCTTGTTTAGCGAAGTCATTGCCTAGTATTGTTATAATATTGATATTTTCTGATAAATTAGATCCATATCTTCTGTGATGCTTAGTGGGTTTGCCGTTTGCAAGGCCTAATATAGTCTATATGGGAAGGATAAGTAGCCATGTTGATATGTTTGTACCCCTGCGCACTGTGGTTACCACTTAGTGATGTTATAATAGTGACACCATCGGATAATTCAGATTCATATTCTTAGTGGTGTAAGCTGGGGTTGCCGTCTGAAGGGGGCTAACGCTTAAGTAAGGGTTTTTTGTTTGAAACTAGCTCTAGCAGGTTTATAGTTGTGACTGCAGCTAGCTGCAATTTGTTTTTGTTTACCTTTTCTTCTTTTCTTTAGTGGTGGGTATATGATGGGGATCGGGTATTGCTCAGGTTGGGTGGGTAATACAGGGTGGGTTGGGGTAGGGATAGAGGGGGATTGGGTATTTTTGGTTAGGTTCATCTTTCAAGGTATGGTACATAAGCGGTTTCATGTTGCTGGTAAGAAAATACTTATCTGTAGAGGTAATGTAGTTGAGATGCAAAAAGAGGGGAGCTGCGGACTTGGGGGTGCTGACTGTGTTTTCAATAGATCCGCAACGCTCGTTATTCTTATTTGGTCATGTCTGGGACATTGGGCCTGATCCAGACCTACGCATGAGAGCGGATTACCGCTCCAGCGTAAAAACTTTCACTCCCACGACACTCCCCTTACCTTCCTTTCAGTATGCCCGCTGAACCCTACCCTAACTTTTCCATGTGTTCGTACTTATTTTCGTAGCGACGCGCTGTTCGGAGCGGCCTAAGCACGCCCATACTGTATATTAAATGGCTCCCCCCGCCTACATTCCTTAACTCCAGCATCCGTACTAACTTTGTACTATAAACACGCTCCGTCATCGGAAAATACGCAAACAATACGGACGCCGGAATCGCCGCTACGAAAAGGTCTTTGGTACGATTGAAAGTTGTCACTATGTGTTTTTTCTGCCGTTTTTTTTTGGCTTACGATCAGTGTACGTTCGCATGCGAGCGTAGGTCTGGATCAGGCCCATTGAGGGTACTCTCATGGAACGTCCGGGGTTTAAATGACAAAATTAAGAGGTCACTTGTTTTAAATTACATAAAGAAACGTAATGTTGATATTGTCTGTTTGTCAGAGTCGGCACTTAGTGCTGGGTGCTAGGTGGGATGGGCGTATCACTCTACCTGTACTTCATATTCACGTGGGGTCTCCATACTCATCCACAAAAGAGTGAAATTCAGCCCTGACACTGTCCAGTCTGACCCATATGGGAGATATGTATTCATTAAGGGGACCTTTAATTTACAACCAATACTGCTACTGGGTGTGTATGTCCCCCCTCCCTTTTCACACAAGGTGCTTAAGAAAGCAGCATCCTTCATGGATGGGTTCCCGGACACTCCTGTTATATGCCTTGGGGACTTTAATAATGTCTTATATGCAGGAATTTATAGATGGAGAGAGTCCACCGTGGCTGCTGTCCCCTCCCCCACTTCCTTCTCCCGTTTTGTAGACACTTTGGGGCTTGTTGATGTCTGGAGAAAGCATAATCCAGGTATTTGTCAATATTTTTGCCACTCGACCACACATAACTCCCTTTATGCAGAGGTTGGTCAGAAGTTCTGGAAATTAAACCCATTTTGGCTGCAATTGGTGGGGTCGGATGCAGATCTGGTGGATGAATGGGGAAATTTTTTTTAGAGACAATCAGGACACACAAGACCCTGCAATATCATGGAACACTCTTAAAGCAGTGGTTAGGGGCTCCCTAATTAGAAGTGTAGCGCACATAAAGAAAGCACATAGGATTGAGGAGGAAAGATTGGACAGTGAATGTAGGGTGCGGGAGGCAGAATATGTACGTACACGATTGCTGGAGGATAGGCAGGCATGGCTGCAGGTCCAGGGTGAATGAGCTGAGCATTTGTTTGCAAAAACTCGTCGCAGACTTCTTTTCGCTGGTCATTTACATTACGAGCAGGCTGATGTGGGGGGAAGCTTATATGGCCTTTTGATTGTGTGGTGAGCAATCACGTAACCATGTACTCCAAATTAAGGATGAGCAGGGCGGTGATAAATATAGCACATCAGAAATAGCTCAGGTGTTTTATCAGTACTATAGATCCGTGTATACCTCTAGGGCCACAAATCAGTTGGACGATCTTAGAGCATATCTTTATGCTGTAGACCTGCCGAGGTTGCCATCTGAGGCATTGGCTAGTTTAGAGGCTCCAATTACTGAGGAGAAATTGGAGGAGGATTTAAGATCATTCCCTAAAGCAAGGCTCCTGGGGTGGATGGGTTGCCCATCGAACTATTTAAGCAGTTTAAGTCTTTTTTTACCTCCCGTTTATTAACTTCATTTAATGGACTGTTTGACAGTGGGTCATTGCCCCCTCTATGCCTGAGGCCTTAATTGTGGTAATTCCTAAGCCGGGTAAGGATCCTACCTTACCGGAATCATATAGACCTATTTCCTTATTAACAGCAGATATTAAAATCCTGGCAAAAATTTTAGCTATGCGACGTAATACGGTTATTCTTCAAATTGTGCACCCAGACCAGACGGGCTTCATGCCTGGCAAATCTACGTCTATCAACCTACGCAGGCTATTCACCCAGCTGCAGGTTAACCATGATACTGTTGAGGGGGCTGCGGTGGTGTCTTTAGAAGCCGCCAAGGCCTTCGATTCAGTAGAGTGGGGGTATTTATGGGAAGTGTTGGATTGCTTTGGTTTCGGTCCAAAATTCGGTACCGGGTTTGTTGGCTCTAAATCCAAGAACTTTTTTATTTGGAGTGAATGTGGAGGAGGAATGCTCCAAAGCTATCTATAGATATGTTCTTATCCTTACTAGTCTGGCTTTGGTTACTCTGGCACGGATGTGGATGTCCAGTGAGTCCCCTTCTATTCATAGCTGGGTAGGCCTTGTAAATAAAGCTATGATGCATGAGAAATTTATTTATACCAAAAGAAAGGCACTTCATGCTTTTTATAAAATCTGGTCACACTGGAGGGAATCTTCTTAGGCAGTGGGTGGAGGGGAGAATCAGGAGGCCGATACGACTGGTGGGAGGATAAATGTGACTTAGTCTGGATGGTAGGGATGGGAATGGCAGACCTTTCTACTTTATGTTGTCCCTTTTATTAAACAATTCTTAATGGTGTAACTAGACCCCCATAACGCAGCAGCTCCCCTCGCTATTGTTCTTTTCTGAAGTGTATGCAATGTATTTATCAAAAATGTACTGATTGTTATGAAGTATTTTCTGATCTATAGTGTAAGGATACTTTGAATCGGATTAGTAAGGGGGTGGGTAAGGGTCTAGAGGGTTTGTATCTTGTGTATCTTAAATGCACATTTTGTTTTGTGTTTGTAATTGTATGTATAAATTGTTTGAAAAATGACAAATAAACTCAATTTAAAAAAAAGTATAAATTGCATGTAAAATAACAAGACAATCATATGACTTCAAAGCAGTAAAATGGACTGACAAGATGGATTAATAAAATTAATAAAATACAATAATTGTTGTCATATTAGGTCATATATGGTTACGATGTAACCGTTAAAGTAGCAATCAGGCCTCAATTGCTACCTGTTGAAAACCTCAACCATAAATGTGCAACACGAAAGTTATAGTCAAAAGGAGAGATCCACCAATGTATCAACAGCTATCGAAATGGAGATGATAATAGTTGTTGTAGGACTGGTGAAAGATGTAATGATGTAAAGATGTAAAGATGTAATGATCCCCACCAATGACAGATGAAAAACACTAGCTCCTTAGCCCCCTGGGCTATAATAGTTGCAAATTGAAATGATGATACTACTGATACCAGGAGGTAGTGTTGAAAAAGTCCATACACGTTTGTATTCATTCATGCAGTGGACAGTAGTGAAGTGCACACTAGTGCACACTAACCACAGTTAGAATAATTCACATATGTACTAAGATGTTTTCACAATTTAATTAAGTGTCTGAAGGCACATTACTCACGCGTGTACTGGGATGCACAATCTGGAAACAAACTGTCCACAGATAGAATTACTCAGACGTGTGCTGAAATACGTTCACGGTGTAGGAGATGGAGCCAGAGCGAGTGGAAACCGCATTGAAGGCAAACTTATAACCGTCCCCTCCAATATAGGCAGTGGAGCCAGGTAAATTGTACACAAGATCCCATTGGTCTGGTGTGGAGAGCGTGCCTGCACAGTCACACACATGCGGTAGGAGCTCCCGTCGGTCCGCCTGGACGAGACTGCTGAGGAACTAAGTTCAGGCAGTGATTAAGGGAGCTGCACTCTCTGCTCTCTGTGTTCAGAAGCCCACATGTGGGCAAGGTTGAAATGATTTATAACTTCAGGATCAATAAACAGAGGTGGGGAAAAGATAAAAAGAACTATACAGGTCACAAGGAACTGAAGAGAAGTCCCGACACTGAACCCTTGATGCGTTTCTTTGAGATACTCTCAATTTCCTCAGAAGGCAGTATGGGTGTTAACCATTAACACCTCAATTTAACTCCTGGAACGGCTAATTAATTAGCGCTAAGCTGGAGAAAAGTGCAAACTTTAAAGAACATTGCTTGGAAAATCCATAATAGAATTGGCATAGACATATGAATGAAAAACAATTGATGATTAGTGATCTAATACTAAATTGAGAAATATACATAAAGGAAGGAAAAATTGATAAATATTAGTGATAAAAAAGAAAGAACATATAAGTATAAACAAGGAAAAAATCCAACAACATGAGAACAACACATTCACATTGAAGCATTATTACTATCAATTTAACCTTAGGATTCTGAGATCCCAGGAGTTAGGGATCGTCAATAGAGAGTCAGGACGGGTTAGGGGTTTAGAATGGAAAAGGGGGATGAAGGAAAACCTGAAGGAGGTGACCACTGTCAATGTATGAATGTTGTCATGGGAAGTTAACGGTTAGTCATGAAGACCCGGGGTAATCTGAAAATGGGCGAGCCATGGGGACCAAACCCCAGAGAAACGCTTGGAAGAACTATGGAGAATGCTGGAAATATATTCTAGTTTATATATTTGCCAAACTTCTTTAATGATATATGAAATTGTTGCTTCCAATGCGCTGCAATCCAACACTTGGTGGCATTTAAAATATGCTTTATGAGGAGACGAGCGCTCTTGGAAGTGTCAGGGATAGTACAGGGAAATAGAGAGTATGTGGGCGAGGCTGGGATAGGAACACCTGTGACGGAGGAGATCAAGTGATGGACCTCCTGCCAGAGGGCTACCACTTTCGGGAAAGTCCACCATATATGATACAGGGTGCCCTCCTCACCGCGGTGTCGCTATAATGCCACAGAGGTGGAAGGAAAAATTAAGCTCAGCCTTTTGGGAGTCAGATACCAACGGTAGTAAACTTTATGAGCGTTTTCGTTAATTCGGACGCATATGGAGGTTTTGGCGAGATTTTCTCTAATTGTTGTCCAGTCCTCCTCGTCCAATGACTCCCCAAGATCCCGCTCCCACTGCAGCTCATGGGGATCTTTTGAAGGGCGTTTGTGGCAGAGGAACAACCGATAAGGGTCAAAATGAGTTTGGTCGGAGGGGAACGCAGGGCACATAACGACTCTAGAGTGGTGGAGCTGGAGATATAGAATTGTGGAGAAGCAAAGGAATTATAGAAATGGCGCAACTGGAGATATTGAAAGAAGCAGGTATGGGGAAGGTGGAGTCTGGTCTGAAGCTCCGCAAATGAGGGAAAAAAATGAAGAGGGGACAAGTCCGCGAAATGGCAGATGCCACCATCTATCCATGGTGAGAAGGAGTGTCTATCAAATCCGGGTTGGAATAGCGGATGGTTCCAAAGGGGGTACAGACGCCAGGGTTGAGCTAAAAGCTCATATGTTTTGGTGATTTTGTCCCAAATAGAAATGGAAAAGGCTTTAGTGGGCAGGAGAGAAGATAGAGTGGGTCTGTGATGTGGCAGTAGCCAGAGAAAGAAAGAGGCAGAGATGGTGTCGGAGAAATTAGCTTCAATGTCCGTCCATACCCTGGTCCCTGTAGGTGAATGTAAAGATATACATTGAGTGAAATGCGCTGCTCTGTAGTAAGCCAAAAATGGATAGTTCTTTTTAATGATTTGGGTTATTTTAGCTGAACACAAAATATGGTTTTTGTTTAATAAATCGACTGGGGTCCTCTCCTGCTTAGCGGAGGAAGAACAAGTGTCCAACAGGTCCTTAGGTTCCAACTCTAAAGTGGAGGAGAGAGCCTCTTTCAATAAAGAAGTGGGGTAAGAATTTTTTGGAAAAGAATGGATCATGGATTGGGCTTGAGGTAAGAAAGAGTCCAGAAAGGAACAGTTCCGACAAATGCGTCGGAGCTGCCCCTTCGGGATGTTGGACACCCATTTTTGTGATGATTACTATTGTAATCATGGAAGTTGTTTTTGTCCACTGGCTTGATGTAAGTGCCAGTGGTCACTATGTTGTCCCGGATGCAAACTGAGATGTCCAAATAATCAATAGCAGAGGGATGTGTGACGAAGGTAAAGGACAGATTGTAAGTATTGATATTGAGGGTGGTAAGAAAAGAAACCAGAGAATCCTCCGGGCCGTCCCAAACAAAAACCAAATCATCAATGTAACGGCGATAGAAGACCAGCTCCGCGCCGGCTCTGCGACCCCACACATGTTGGTCCTCAAAGACCCCCATGTAGAGGTTAGCGAAGCTCAGCGGGAAGTGGGTCCCCATCGCCTTCCCAAGTAACTGAAGGTAAAAAGAATGATCAAATAAAAAATAATTATAGGTGAGTATGAATCTGATTGATTGTAAAATGAAATCCTGATGTTTCCCAGAGAGCGACCAAGGCCTGTTGGACTGCCTGGATGCCCAGTTCATGAGGGATATTAGAATATAGTGCCTGTACGTCACAGGTGGAAAGGCGGTATGAGGCCTACCACTCTAGTGACGTCAGGCACTGAAGGAACTGGGCAGAATCGCATAGGTGTGCTCTCTGGGAAGCAGCATATGGCTGTAAAAAAATATCTACATAAAATGATAGGTTAGATGTTAAAGAATTAATGCCAAATATAATGGGGCAGCCCAGAGGATTAGAAGGATCCTTGTGGATTTTAGGTAAATGATAATAGGTGGGGATGACAGGGTTTTTAGGGTACAAAATATTGTATTCCTGTTTCTTCACAATTCCCTCTGCCAATGCCCAGGCTAAAATACACTCAATTTCCTTTTTGCTTTGATCAGTTTGGGCAGATTCTGATACCGGGTATTGCGCTCTAATGTAATATCTTGGTCCTCTGACTAATATAGTTCCCCATTTATTCTTTTATTTATTATTTTTTGGTCTGGTGACCTCTGCCCTAACGTGGTTGAACATATTATTTTCAGAGGACCCCTATTACAGGATTCCTTTTATAGCTATGTGCAATTTATTGTTTTTATTATTATAGATATATCACTTTGAAAATATATATTTTTTTCACAGTACTCTACCCCTTCTTTTTTTTTTTGTTTAATGTACTAATTTTTTATATTTTCTATTTTTTTATTCATTCATTTTTCTTTATTTTTTACATAGAGTTTCATTTTTATTTTATTTCTTTAATTTTTATTATTTTTTACAAAATTATCATACTAAGAATAAAATGGAGTTTGCATTTTATGATAATAGGACACAAAGACAGACTCAGTTTGTGTCCAAATTCAGTAGGTCCTGTGCTAATCCAGAGGTTCCAAAGGAAGAGCTAACCAATCCTGATAATGATCTTTTGAAATTAAGTAACATTTTGGAGGATCTACTAATGGATGAGGCAAGGCATTGGTGGGACATTGTCTTACTACAAAGATATCTGAACAACTAGATGGTACCACGAGGACTTAGGGTCTTCAAAGTCTCATCCTTTAGTCAAGATCCTATATTTATGGAACAATAATTTAAGATTCTGGATGGATGCTCTTACTCACTTATGAGACGTCTCATCAACCATAAGCAAAATAAAATTAATGAGATAGAGAAAGACATTATGAGTACTAAGAACTCTTGTTTAGTCTTTAAGAATGCTCCCTTGTATATAGAGAGAATGTCCTTGATTGATCAGAAGATACTGAAATTTTAAAAGAAATTAACTGATGATAAGTACGATAAGTTCCTAAGAGATAGACATGACTACGAAACTAATACCATACGTACTTATAGGAAGAATAATTTCAGATCTCGATCTGATCAGGCCAATGGTAGATCTGTGGGTAGGAGCTCTTCCAATAGAGGTAGGTCCAACCAATCAGCTCATAAACAAAATCAACAAAAGTAAGTCTATAAACCTGTTGCTAATAATAAGGGAAAAAATTGTTCTAATAATAAAAAGAGTGGACAACAGACTAATTTTGATTTGGTTAGGTACACTCAAAACATATCATCATTATTGGATCTAGCCGAACAAATGACCTCTAGGACTAATGAGGGTGATAAATTTAAAACTTTGTCCAAAAAATAAAATCTCGAAGAGAGTGACCATCAATAACTCCCATCCTGTAGAGACCACCTCCCTCTTGGTCCAGTCTCCTCCTTTTCACAAGAGGGGCTCCAGAGATCTGAACCATTTGAACCAGATCCCATTGAACAACCATTTCCAATTGTTGGAACAGTCCCCTCTCAAAAGGGCTGCGACCAATAGGAAGAAGAGGAGGGAAGAAAGCGATCCAAGTAGAGACTAGTCAGATTACATTGGACACCACCGGCATATTCAATTTGTCTACCAAACAGTTAACTAATGCCTAACTATCCTTACCCAAACAAGGATTAAAATTTTCACCCTTGTCAGGTCCAAACTTTTTTAAACTTTTCGTTGAACTGAATAAGTTAATTAATGGACTATGCCGGGAGAAATTTTTTTATACAGAAAAGATTAGCGATTTTACAACTGACTCTGCCTCCAACCTTGTAACACCTTGTTTGGAGGCAAGTGATCAAGATGGTCTCTCTGTTCTAGAGAGCCTTCTTTCTGAAAGTGAAGATATTTATCCGGATGATTCCTCCAGCTATCTTTCTCCTATTTCAGATAACCCTGTTGTAGCAAAGGACAAAACTGGATTTAGAAATAAATCCAAGTTCTACCCTCTTCAGTGCAAATCTGGTATTATTGACTCATTTTACAAAACCACATTACAGGATTTAAAAACATTGTGTGAACGGGACAGGAAGATTCATGTTTATAATGACAACCTGACTGTTCCAGAAAGACAGGCCCTCAAACAACTTATGATGCTATTGGGATGATGCTATTGTAATCAAGGAAGCTGACAAGGGGGGGGGGGGCGTGTTGTCATTCAGGACCAGTCCCAGTATTTAATTGAGGCCCAACGTCAACTTGGGGACCCCAAATTATATCGTAAACTGGAGAGCAATCCTACCCTTTTTAAAGGAACTTGACTGTCTATTGAACTGGGCATTGGCGGAGGGAATTGTGACGAAACAGGAATACAATTTTTTGTACCCTAAATACCCTGTCATCCCCACCTATTATCATTTACCTAAAATCCACAAGGAATTTAAAATAACCAAAATCATTAAAATTAACTATCCAATGCTTTTGTTAGACCCCATACTGAAGAGTTCCCTACCTACCAAGCCACGGGTTCTTTTTAGAAAGGCCAAGAACCTGAAGAGTTTTATAATACCACGTTCAGATTGCCAAAGTTGAAAAAGCTGGGTTTTTAGCGAGGGTGTAGAGCTGGGGACATTTGTGGGGCTGTTAAAAAAGGACCGTTCAGACTGAGCTGAAAACACCGGCTTTTTTTATGAAAAAGCTGGCTGCAGTGAAAAAGTCAGCTTCTTAAGTCAGTGTGAACACTCAACCTGGCTACTGAAAGCCGGTGTTCAGAGGGGATATGTGTGGGGCTGTTAAAAAACGACCGTTCAGACTGAGCTGAAAAGACCGGCTTTTTTGATGAAAAAGCTGGCTGCAGTGAAAAAGCCGGCTTCTTAAGTCAGTGTGAACGCTCACCCTGGCTACTGAAAGCCAGTGTTCAGAGCCAGCTAAAAAGAAGGGTTTTAGCCGGCTCTGAACACCGGCTTTCAGTAGCCGTCTTGAGCGTTCACACTGACTTAAGTAGCAGGGTTTTTCACTTCAGCCGGCTTTTTCATAAAAAAAGCCGGTGTTTTTTGGCAATCTGAACGTGGTATTATTGACTGGATGGAGACCTTGATAGATAAGGAAAAAAAGGTTCTGCTTTTTTTTTATGTATGGGAATCTTACATGGTCACTCTCTCACTATCTACAAGGAAAAAAATCCATTACATGTTTCAGAACACGATGTGGTATGCTCTCAGACTGATGGAGAATGACCCGCCTTTGGTATTGGAGGAGGACTCCCCTTCCCTTGGGATTACTACGGCGATGAGCATGTGGCGCTACGGCTTTCTACCCTACTTTGATTTTTCTTTGTTAGACAAGTTCAGTGTAAACTAAATGGAATATCCTATCCAAAACCTAATCAACCAGATTTGATGAGGTTAAATTCAATTGTCTTTGGCTCTTATTGATTGTATGTATAAATAAAACTGTGTATAATGTAAGTCTTATATTCTGTAATCGACAAGTCTCTCTTTGAATATTTGTGTAATGTATGGAAACCAAGTATTGTTTTGGATATATACATTGTGATATGTAATGTTAGTGAATAAAAAAAACTTTTGTTTTAAAAAAAAAACAAAAAAACTTGTTGACATGTGTGGATTTATATTAAAATATACATTTGTGATTTTTCTATATATTACTTTTTTATGTTAAAAAACAAAAACACTTCTCTTTTCTACTGTAACATAAAATGAAATACTTAGAAAAATGACAACACACACCCACCCAACCCTTCTCTTCACGTTTTCTCTATTCATTTTCCTCTGTCTGCTCCTCGAGGCACAGGCTCCCTGGGAAATGTACGTCACATCTTTCTGTCAGATCTCCCAGTCAGCCTGCAGGTGGCGGCCCCAGACTGACGTCACAGACAGTGTGTGAGTACAGCAAAGCAAGGTCTCATGCTCTCTCCCTGCAGAAATGATTACTTTGGAAGGTGCAGGGAGTGATACAGAGCCTGCGCTCCCTGCATTGCTTATGTGTTGCCACAAATTACCAGCAGGGCTGCAAATTAATAGTAGTCTTTCCTGGGTACATGGTGTCCTGGGGCTATCCCGGGCCCCCTCTCTGTCCGGGCCCGGGACACTAGGCCCAGCTGTCCCCCCCTGATGGCGGCCCTGATTGCAGCTAGTGCAACCTGTGGACCGCATTCAAGCATCAGTAAATTTTCAGCTGGGCCTTGGTGTATGCCCTGCGGATCTGGGCATTTGTGCACCAACGCCCAGGCCATACGTGCCCATTATATGATCACAAAATTATATACGGAATAAGGTCATATCTAATTGGAACTGACTAAGAATGTACACTATAGGCTAAGAGATATTACTACAAGGAACACAAACAAATTATGCATTTGCACAATTTGGCCTGACACAGTTTTACACATAAACAAACACTATTGGTTATTGCTGAAACCAGAGGAAACATCATATTGTTTATTAGCTTTATTTAAACAATTACGAACACATCAGTGGAATGTAAGAATTTTTTAAATGGCTTTGATTTCAACAGCGATGGGGACTTTAAGATGGAACTGGTTCATGCAGCGCTGGTGCATATAAACACCTGCAAAAGGGGGGAGGGTCGCACAAGCCAATAAATTAGGGCATAACAGACACTGCCAGGAGAAAAGGGTGCTACTGTAGGTGACTACACAATTTAAGCAGCTACTAAGAGAAAACAGAGCTCACAAATAATGTGCTCCAGACACCTTTAAATAGTGCACACCTAATAACAAACACAGAGTCAGCTGGACAATAGAGATATAAACTTTATTACATTACTGATTTAAAAATGGCAGAAGGCGAATATAGGAAAAACATGACACAAGCATACTTGACCTCATATAGCTCAGAACAAACTGTGCATCAATAACACAGGAAAACAAAGTTCCTTTTTACATAACCGCAGCACTGCAAAAGCCTCCCCCACCTTAGGTATTTAGGCTGTTGCAGTGCTGCGGTTATGTATATAGGAACTTTGATTTCCCGTGTTATTGATGCATAGTTTGTTCTGAGCCAGATGAGCTCAAGTATGGCATGTTTTTCATATATGCGCCTTCTGCCAATTTTAAATCAGTAATGTGATAAAGTTTATATCTCTATTGTCCAGCTGACTCTGTGTTTGTTATTACGTGTGCACTATTTAAAGGTGTCTGGAGCACATTATTTGTGAGCTCCGTTTTTTCTTTGTAGCCATATAAACACCTGGGATGCATTAATAGAAAATTCCTTTAAATACATGCGTGCAAACATGGAATCTTTACCCGGGAGTGAAAATGCCACCAGAAAGGAAGAGAAACCCTAATTTCTCTGCACAGGAGATTATAATCAGCACATTAAATTACTCATGCTCAAAGAGTATTTGTTATTATGTAAAATGTTATATCTTTGTTAGAAAGTGTCTTTCTTATGTCTTTGTTAGAAAGTGTCTTTTTCTGTCTTTAATTATTATTTTTTCATGTATATTATAGTCACTTCTGAAACACAGAAAGACACTCGCCCACTTCTTGAGTTCTTTCATGAGCCTGTGGAGTTTGAGTAGGTGGCAGCAGAAAAAGTGAATCCATCATTGCTTCAGTTCCACAAGCAATGCCATCAACGGGAAAGCTCTTATTTCAACCTTCAGTGAAGTCTGAGACATCTCTATAGCAGAGCCCATCAGCATCTGGAAGGGGTCAGTTAAAAGTTTTGAACATTTATAAATGAAGTACCATTTTTTGTTAATTATTATCATTATAATTAATTTTACCTTTTATAAACCTGTGCTTTTCAAAACAAAATGGTAAGAAGTACTTGGATACTTTTAAAAAGCTGACTTGTAATTGCCTCAGTTAGCTGCATCTGAATTAATAATCAAACCTTGTTACACTGAAGGAATCACCAATACACTAACATTGTCAACCACTAAGCCTTTCTGCGTGCGTGTGGACTGTGAGTTCCATGTCCAAAAATGTATCTTAACTTTTCCTTGCATAACCTGTGTCTCCATCCATAAAAAAGGAAAAACAGAATAAGCCCAATGTATTCAGCTTGTATTTTAAAAAATGGGGCAAACTAAAAGAACTCACTTGAGGTACATCAGTTTCTGCCATATTTTCTAGAAAAAGAATATAACAAAGCAAAATAGCAGTGCTCCAGCCTCCAGCTGGTGATGAAATGACATGAGTAGCTTCTGCATGCTGAACAAGGAGCTTCATAGGGAATCTCCACCAATGTGGTATCGCCTTATTAATGAGATGATACATTCTCCTTTCCTATGGTAGCAGCAGAAAGATCAGTGAACAGTGTTAACTCTAGTAAATCCTTTCCTGCTGCATTCCGAGTAGTTTAAAGGATAGTCTCTTTAGTGTAGAAGACATGAATCTGTATAAGGGTATCCTTGGACTAAGATTGCGGTGCATAATTGGACTTTGGTAGCAAGTGGATATGGTCTATCAGTAAATCCTTATTTGTATCTTCTGGCAGACCTTTATGTAAGAGATATAAAACATGAGCCATCAAGCCTGTGATTTGTGTAGAATGAGGACTGTACCTAATTTTAATGTTATATCAACATAAGTGGTCCTCTAGGTCAACTATTTTATCTTTCTGAATCCTGTGCATCAATTAGGCCATTGAGAGACTGGAGGAGCTCTTCTGTCTTGTTCGGTAAATGGTCTGTGCAGTCTCATATGACCTCTATATTTGAGTGAAGATTGTGAAGCAATGTTTTCTATCAGCCTATATACTGTACACACACAAAATTATCACAGAAAACTTTAGGTGTATTTGATGAATACTCACTAATTACAGTAAGTCCATAATTAAATAATGATATACTCATAAACTGCCATTTCCATATTTTCATTGATCATTTTCATTAATCAATTATAATTAAAAAAAAATCAAAATGATGGTTTTTCATTCCATATGTCATGATGTTAATCATGAGTAATATCATAACCATGTCTTTGTAATCCTCATTAAAGGGTCATTATATATGCTTTGGAAATTATAAACAAATTCAGGTAGCACTAAATGGAAATATCATTTATATATTTTATTAAAAAGTATAAATTGCACATAAAACAACAAGACAATCATATGACTTCAAAGCAGCAAAATGGACCGACAAGATGGATACAAATTAATAAAATACAATAATTGTTGTCATATTAGGTCATAAATGGTTACTATGTACCCGTTAAAGTAGCAATCAGGCCTCAATTGCTACCTGTTGAAAACCTCAACCATAAATGTGCAACATGAAAGTTATAGTCAAAAGGAGAGATCCACCAATGTATCAACAGCGATCGAAATGGACATGATAATAGTAGTTGTAGGACTGGTGAAAGATGTAATGATCCCCATCAATGACAGATGAAAAACACTAGCTCCTTAGCCCACTGGGCTATAATAATTACAGTTGAAATGATGATACTACTGATGCCAGATGGCAGTGTTGAAAAAGTCCATACACGTTTGTATCTAGAGTTCCATTCATGCAGTGGACAGTAGTGAAGTGCACAGTCTGGAGGCACACTAACCACAGTTAGAATAACTTACGCGTGTACTAAGATGTATTTACGATATAATTAAGAGTTTGTATGCGCAGTCTAAAGGTGCACTGGCCACAGATGAGTTACTCACGCGTGTACTGGGATGCACAATCTGGAAACACACTGTCCACAGATAGAATTACTCAGGCGTGTGCTGGAATACGTTTACGGTGTGGGAGATGGAGCCAGAGGCAGTGGAGCCAGTTAAATTGTACACAAGATCCCGTTGGTCTGGTGTGGAGAGCGTGTCTGCACAGTCACACACGTGCAGTAGGAGCTCCCGTCAGTCCGCCTGGATGAGACTGCTAAGGAACTAAGTTCAGGCAGTGATTAAGGGAGCTGCACTCTCTGCTCTCTGTGTTCAGAAGCCCACATGTGGGCAAGGTTGAAATGATTTATAACTTCAGGATCAAGAAAAAGAGGTGGGGAAAAGATAAAAAGAACTATACAGGTCACAAGGAACTGAAGAGAAGTCCCGACACTGAACCCTTGACGCGTTTCTTTGAGATACTCTCAATTTCCTCAGAAGGCAGTATGGGTGTTAACCATTAACACCCCAATTTAACTCCTGGAACAGCTAATTAATTAGCGCTAAGCTGGAGAAAACTGCAAACTTTAAAGAACATTGCTTGGAAAATCCATGATAGAATTGGCATAGACATATGAATGAAAAACAATTGATGATTAGTGATCTAATACTGAATTGAGAAATATACATAAAGGAAGGAAAAATTGATAAATATTAGTGATAAAAAAGAAAGAAAAATAAAAAAAATAATAAAATGGATAAATAAAGAAACATATTAGAAAAATAGACATGAAATACACATGAAAAAATGATAGACAATTGCATAAGCCATGTATGGCTCTCAAGTGGGGATATAATAATTATCGATTGCATAATAAATAAAAGCTCAATATATTCAAAAAAAATCTTATTGTATATGATTAAATTAAAATGATTAAAATGCCAAGATGTAAATCTTTAGATAATATTGACCAAGTGAGAGGAGCAAAGAAGGAAGTGGGGGAGGAAGTAGAAAGGACCAAAATAATATAAATCTAACGCTGAGTTGGGTTAGAAGGTGGGTGAAAGCACACATATCAGGGACCAGGAAAAGGGTGGGATATAGCATTACAGATAAATCAAACCGAAATTAACCAAAATCAACCATAATCTAAATCAATCATGTCATTGAATCCCTCTGGAGACATGGAGGACATCTGTTGTATCCAGAAGGATTCTTGCATGCATAACCGTTTATATCTGTCTCCCCCACAAGCTGTGGGGGCTATGTGTTCAATCCCCATAAATTTTAGAGATGAAAAGTTAGCATTGTGTATCTTGTTAAAATGAACAGACATACTCTGATTAGGATAAGCATTAATAATACACCTGCCATGTTCAAGGAAACGACAATGGAGTGCCCTAGTTGTCCTCCGAATGTACTGCATGTTGCACCCACATGTCATTAAGTAAACAACATACTGGGTGGAGCAGTTAATAAATTGTTTCACTGAATATGATTTGCCAGTAACATTTGAGGTGAAACTAACAACTTTGTGTGTCATAAATTGACAAGTGAGGCACCGGGAATTCCCGCATTTGTAATTTCCCTTGGGGAGGGATAAAAAGTGTGAACTAGAAGTAGGATGGGGGATGGCATGTGATCTCTTGAAAAAGGAAAATTATGAAGTTTCTCTTTAAACAATGACATTGGTGGTATGGATCTCTCTGTCAACTAGTTTTGATTTTTTTCTAGATATATTATTTATGTAAAAAAAAAAGGAAAAGTATTTGACATGTCTGAATTTTTTTAATATATAGGGCCAGATCCAGAACAACGCTTGTGAGCGAATTTATGCGTGGTGGAGACGTAAAATCGCCTTTTTGGTCAGTACTGCGCATGCGCATCATAGAAAATACGCTCAGTAACGTAGCGTAATTGTGAACGTATGGGCCATTCACATATGTGTCACATAAATACTTACGTGTGGGCGTGCCAATTTTACGTGAATCCAAATTACGTCTGAAATACGTTAAGTAGGCGGGGGTTTGTATTTAAAGTGTACAGTATGGGCGTGCTTAGCTGCGTAAATGCGTGTTGCCCATACATACGTGTGCGGATCACTGCGGTCATGTTAGCAAAAGTTAAGGTAGGGTTTCAAAAGCGTATCTTGACAAAATACGTACATTCAAGGGGTGTGTCTAGGGGAGTGTATAGAACTTACGCACACGAAAATACGAAAGTGGTTATATGTATGTATGTGTCTGTCTATATGTCTGTCTGTCTGTCTGTCTGTCTGTCTGTTTATCTATCTATCTATCTATCTATCTATCTATCTATCTATCTATCTATCTATCTATCTA
>WWET01004501.1:46889-62171 GCA_011038615.1 Limnodynastes dumerilii | reverse complement strand
TCTACAAACATCAGTATTTTATTATGTATAAAAAAAACACAACATTAAAATAAAACACAAGTTTACAATACACACCTACACAACATAAAATGTAACACATTAAAGAATACTTGAACAAAGCAGCTTAGAAATAACTAGAAATGCCTGCTCAAAACAAACATAACATAAAGAACAATTATCTAAACAGCCTGGTAATAACGATCATTAAGGATAATATATTAGATGGCACATAAAAAGTTTTTTATGTGTGTGTGTAGTTCATGCTTGAACCACACCACATACATACGTAAGATCCCCCTTTACGTGAGCGATTTATATGACACATTCTGCATAAAAATATTTGCGTTCAGAAGAGGAGTTACGCTCACACGGAAGTGGTTGATCCACTTGCAGGCAGATTTATGAGTCTGCTGTTTGTAAGTCTCTTGTACAGTCATTGCGAGAGAAGTTACACATGCAATACGTTCATAAGCCTGCATGCTGTCCACTTTCTTTACTGTACTCATACATTTGAAGATCTACTTTGACATAAAAGACCTGATCCAGACTTAAATAAGCTTTCTGCACACACAGAGTTGCTAAAGACTGTGCACAAGAGGCTAGTGCAGTCCTATGGCACTCCCCACTCATGTAAGGACTTAAGGTGACTTCAGTGTCGAAAACCTTACCTTAACTTCTGTGTAAACGTTGCTATGTGTGTGCGGAATGCATATGGAAGTGCCTAACCCTTTCCATACAGTCCAATTAACTGTTTTCCCCCACCCATTAGTCTTTAATGCCTCTAGATTAGTCTCCTCTGTCATCCCCTCTCAACTCACAAGCAGTCTCAAGTTTCAGAAACAAGTAAATATACTATGAAAACTGACACCAGCTACTGTATGCAGCTCACTCTTTCAGATTTCTTAACTGCATTTAAAATAATCAGCAAAAGTAAAATGTGGAGGATATTTTAATCCCAGGGCAATTATGGCGAATTGTTATGAATTTGGATTATTTTAAGGGATGTTAGCATGTCAATACTCTGAACATTCTCAATTTGGTTTACCATAGGTGGGCCACTCAGGGCGGACATGCTGTTAGAAAGTTCCTAAAGCAAAGCTTAGAAAACTGCATCAGCGCAGCTTTTTTGTCACAATTTCCACCAAAAGACTGAGAAAATAATGAGGATAAGTGGCAGGAAACAATGGATTTTAGATCTGACTCCATGTCTCTTCAAATAACCAGATGTCTGGCTCAGTAAGAGTCGTTCTAAATTTGTTCATCCTCTGAGATACAAGAAAAGTATTGAGCTGTAAACAATTTGTGCTGAGAAATTCATTTATACTAATACACCCAGAAATATTGCACTCTTATATCACTGATAAATGGCTTCTAAGGAGATATTTACCAAAGGTACAACCAGAGCTAAAAGATGGAGCCAGATCCTACAATCAATTATCCATGGAAACATGGAAGCTTCAAAGGCTGCACCAAATAGGCACTGTATAGATGGCATGTGGTGGAACTTCTGTTTGGACCTGCATACTCTCAAAAAACTGGTAGATCAGCTTTTAAAAAGGAGCACGACAACTGACCACCTTCAAACTGGAGACAGCTACAACGCAAGCTGCATCACCTATCAAGACTTAGGTTACTTCCTATCATTTACTTGTTTCTAAATAAGAGCTACTTGTTAAGAACATGCACAGCTACATATGAAGTATGCCTATTAAATAACGAGACTGATTAAATAACTCACTTTTATTTATTGGTATTACAAATGTAATGTTTGTCCCCTTCAATGTACTCCCCATTTGCACTAAAACTAGTATATATCCGCACAGTGGTACACCATGAATTAAATATGTTAAACAGTAAACCAGACTTTGAATGGTCAAAGTCTTATAAGAAAAAAATATATAAAAATTATTAAAACCGGACTCATACGATACACTCATTTATTGTAACAATAGTAAATAAAATAAACACACAATATACTGGCCGCTGTCAACACTTGTGTTACCAATTAATGAGTACCAGTAAATAGCAATAATTCACAGGTAAAAAAAATATATACACTGTTTATAAAATTGGACACATATGATGGTCTCAACCACAAGTCTCAGGGGATGGTATAATAAGATCAAGAAGTTAAGTTTCAGATGAACAAACATCCTTGCAATATATCGTGATGAAATCGCCCGGTGCGATGAAACGCATTAGGAGCTATTTACCCTTATGCCAGTCGGACTCTAACTTGCAATTTACCTCTGAGACCGAGCAGCCGACCACAGGTGTTAAACAACCAGTTCTCTTTGTGAGTGTGACAGCCATATCTCTAAAAAGAAAGAGCCACATTTCAGTGCTAAGCCGGGCAAATCCGGGTGGAACTATTTTAATTGTACAGCTGAAAGGCAGTGAGACCAGGAAGCAGAGACACATACAGCACCACGTTAACAGCCGGATCTGCGAGCTGAGACTCTCGGGTGAGATCGTTTCCATTTGTCATCAGATTGTGATTTACCAACTCTCCCCTTATGTCTTTTATACAAGTGGTCTATTACTGCTAGAAACCTTTAAGCCTCATTATATTTCCACTATTGAATCAGTGACACTGAGTTATAAACAGCAGTGGTTTCACTAAACCTTTTAACTTATCGGTTCTCTTATTTCATCTCTCCGGAACTATTGTGTGAACACATTGTGTTTTAACATCAGCTGTTATCCAAAACTGCAGCCTATGCCATTGTAATATTGACAGAGCCACTCGATGTATGTTTAAACATTGTTTCCTTACAACTCTGGAGAACGGTTTGAATACAGCAAAATATTGAGGAGAAGTCCTCTCTGATATCTTACTACCACCTCGATATATTGCAAGGATGTTTGTTCATCTGGAACTTAACCTCTTGATCTTATTATACCATCCCCTGAGACCTGTGGTTGAGACTATCATATGTGTCCAATTTTATAAACAGTGTATATATTTTTTTCAGCTGTGAATTATTGCTATTTACTGGTACTCATTAATTGGTAACACAAGTGTTGACACCGGCCAGTATATTGTGTGTTTATTTTATTTACTATTGTTATAATAATTTAGTGTATCGTATGAGTCCGGTTTTAATAATTTTAATATATTTTTTTCTTATAAGACTTTGACCATTCAAACTCTGGTTTACTATTTAACATATTTAATTCATGGTGTACCACTGTGCGGATATATACTAGTGTTTGTTCATTGTTTGTTTTTTTTAGGGTGATTTTTGCCACGCCCATATATCTGCTGCAATTAGTCACCTTTCTTTAAACTAGGTCGTATTTCCATTCATAGTGCCTTTTCTGAGAAGATTGTATTGGTTTAACCATTTGCACTACATCGCTGTAGTCTTGTTTTCAACTGGTCGAAGGCATGGAGCAAATCCATTGCTGTCAGTTGTTTCAACATATCTGCCGTTTTCTTCAACTGACTCAAAATGTGTCCCTTTAAGCACTGATTTAACTTTTGGGAAAAGATAAAAGTCACAGGGTGCTAAATTGGGCAAATATGGGGGATGTTCAAGTGTAGTAATGTGATTGTTGGTCACAGAAAGTGCTGTGTGAGCAGGCGCATTGTCCTGGTGAAGAACGAAACCATTTTTCCACAGTTGCAGCCGTTTCTTTCTGACTCTTTCTCTCAGCTTTTTCAAAACTTCCTTATAATAATGCTGGTAACTGTTGTGCCTTCTGGAACCCATTCTGCCACATGTTCAAGGCCACTACGTATGCAGTTATAACCGGTTCTGACTAGTTTGCTTACTAGGTGGAATCACAGTCTCGTTATTTTATAGTCATACCTCGTAGTTCTAATCCTGGTAGATACCCAGTGGCTGTGGAATTACTACAAAAATACGGAACTGCAGGTAAATTTGTTTACTGCAAATTCATAATCCATTCAATGTCCACTTTACTATTGAATCACCATAGCAACCTGACATCAGTGGCTGAGTCTTCCATGGAGGTCACAGTATGAAGCAATGTGTTTGACTGCCCATGAACAACACACTGGGTTTCTTTTGCTGTACCCTTTGTAGAGCCATTGGCTGACACACCAGGTATCACATTGTTGGAAGAGACCTCCAGATGAGACATAAAAGTCACAGACAACCAAGGCTTGCTAAGATTTGGATGGAAAGTGACCCAGGTTTCATAACATAACTTCTGGGTGCTGCTGCAATCAGGTTTACCACACTTTTCAATCATTCATTTTTATTAAATCTATAGAACCTCAAATTTTTTTCAGGGGAAGAGATTTTGTCCTTTATGTTTTTAGATGTAATATTTTGTTTATTTAAAATATATAGAATTTCTAGATAAAAAAATATAAAAAAATATATATGGACCTGATAGGTGTAAGTGCAGCATTATTTAGCACTGTGCAAGTACAGAAAGAAAGTGAGCACAAAAGAGTGGACACTTCCACTTCCACTGTGCTGGTTCATCAGGGTGTTACACTATATTTTAATAAGGGTCACTCCACTATCTAGCAACAGCGACAGGATGTTGCTAGGTAGCAGAAGAGAGACCCACAGTCACCATCTTGGAAATACTGTGAGCTGCAGAAACATGCTGGGGAATCTGGAGATATATGATTGTGAATACTGGGGTGGCTGGATACACATGTTCCTAGATACTGGGAGCTGTAGAGACATTCTGGAGAATACTGGGGGGGCTGGAGAGACAAATGAGGAATACTGGGTGGCTGGAGACACATGATGGAGGATACTGGGAGCTAAAGAGACGTGATGAGGAATACTGGGAGCTGGAGACACATGATGGAAAATACTGAGATCTAGAGACACATGATGGGGGGATACTGGGAGCTATAGAGAAATAATGGGGGATACTGGGGGCTGGAAAGAAATGTAGGAAATACTAGGGAGCTGGAGACACATGATGAGGAATACTGGGGGGGGCTGAAGGCACATGATGGGGATACTGGAGGGCTGAAGACACAGGATGGAGGATACTGCTCCCTGTTGCTGTGTGTTTGCTTGCTGGAAAGACATAATGGAGAAAACATGGAGTTGAAGACACATTATGGGGAATACTGGGAGCTGGAGAGACGTGTGGAATACTGGGGAGCTGGAGTCATATTATAGGGAATACTGGGAGGCAGGAGAGACATGATGGGGGATACTGGGAGCTGGAGAGACATGATGGGGAATACTGAGAGGCTGGAGAGACATGATGAGGAATACTGGGAGATGGAGAGACATGATGGGGATTACTGGGGAGCTGGAGTCATGTGACAAGGAATACTACTACTACTAATAATAATAATAACAATTATCTGAAAAAAATATTACAATAAAGAACCTGTCAGTTATTCCAGTTATATATCTTGCTCCTCCTGTAAAGCCTTTAGATTAGGATTAGATTAGGATTTAAGATCGATGACTTTTCTAGCAACCAAACCAAGAAATCATATCAAATAAAAATGTCATCATTGTAATTCTAACTTTGTTATATATCTACTGAAATGCCAGTGTGACTTTCAGAATGTTGTAAAAACATCACGGCCACTCAAAGTCAAAATATGTAAGCACCTTCTAAACATCAAAAAAGATGTACTAACCCAGTGTTTCTAAATATTTTAAGATAAAACACAACTGCAATCTGAAAAGTTTAAAAGTCACAGGAATAGAAAGAGTGTTTCTAAATGCCAGGAGATGAAAAAAAAACAATTGACCCAATGATAAACTTTCTGGATTTATGAATTTAAGACTTTGGAATCCACAGGCTTAAATATCAACACTGATCTAGTAGTAGTTTTTATAAAATTATGAAAATATACCTTGTTTATGTTTTTATGCTGTAATATTTATCATGTATATTCTTCTGTTTCTTCTTTTTATTGTTGTTTGTATTTTGCTTATTAATAAGTCAACATACCATTTATACACTTGCACTGTGTTCTTGATTTTACCCTCCACTTTCAAATAAACAAAATTAAATACAAAACATGTTTTTACAGAAGTAAATCATGTTGACAACCATTTTTTTTTACTCTAGCCCCCTGTACCCTTCCAATATACTAGTTTGCCCTGTTTCACAAAAGATAACTTTGAAAATGTGAATGCTATTTTCCCATAGGTAAGAATAAATGGAATTTATTAGATTTCTTGATTATTGCTCTATGTTAAATGCAATATCAAAGGAGTCCTTAATCCTGAATGAATCTTGAATTAAGTAAAACAGCTAAATTACGTATGCAACGTTTGTAAGTAGGCTGTTAGTTGGTCTTGCACATATGCAGCACAAAGGATTACGCATCAGAAAGTAGCCACTCAATACTGCGTTTCGTACAGTGGGTGGTCATAAGAATGCATTTCTTATTACTTTTCATAGAGTTACTTACATTCTGTACATGGCTTTCCTAAATTGGAAATTTTAAGGTAGAGTTCTACATGTAGAAGGCTCGTATGCATGGAATAGTGGGTAGTAAATTCCATACATCAGTTTCCGTGGTGGTGGTGAATATACGGAATAACTGTAAAGTCTGGATCTGGTCCTAAATGCCTGATGTATGTAATATTTAGTACACTTGCCTTTTCTTTTCATCTTAAATTTTCAAATATACTATTATACCAAGAAATTGCTTATTAAATGGAAGAAATTTATAGGAAGTGAATTTATTTTATAATCATTGTGTGCATTGCACTGCATTTTATAAGATCCGCTTTTTATTAATATGTACAATTAGTTATTCCTGTCACAATCTCACATAAAAGATAATCTGTTTTCAGCACATTGAGGAATTATGTGTTGCAAAGGGTAGCACACTGGAATGTGAATAAATATTTAATTAGCATTAAACCAAATCCCACTTAATACCATTATAACTCTGATCTATAAATCTTATCAGATGGTTGCAAATAATTCACTGTTCAGAATTTATTATGAAAACAAAAATGGAATAAATAACAGGATAAATTAAATAGTAGGCTGTTCAGCTGTCTAAACATTAATGAGCTTCTAGTCTTTTAGCTGTACCTAGAAATAATGTTCATTTATTTACTGTTTATAGTTTCACATAATCTGTAGTCAACAAATATTACAGATTAAACTGTGCGCTTTATAGAAAGTATAGAAAATAACAATACTTTGACACACAATGTACAATAATAGTCTCTCTCTATCTGTGTGTGTGTGTGTGTGTGTGTCTCTCTTTCTCTTTTTCCCTGTCTCTTCCTGCTGTGTTTGAGGTGCTCGGACAAATTGATTTTTAGTTAGCCTAACCAAGTTAATTAAGAGCTTAAAGTTTTTCAAATATTGGTAAATAATAAACTAGAGCAAAAGAGTGGTCTTGGGGAGTGTTTGATTTTTTTTTTTTATTTCAGTTAAACTGGTTATGCATTTTTATTTTTATTTGCAGAACTACAGGTGCCAAATGCCCTGGTGTCAGGGAATAGTGGCACTAGTTATTCAAGTGCCACTAAGTGTCATACAGGCAACAGCAGTTTCACAATGACAAATTGTATTTTTTTTTTAATTATGTGGTATTCCACAAACCATCCACAGGTTGCAAGAAGAGTCTTAGTGCTATTGGCTAGAAGTAACAGCATTGCTAACAACTGACCATGGGCTAACTGGAATGGTTCCACAAGTCCATGCTGCTAGCAGGAAAATCAGGAGATTGTGGGCCACTCATGCCCTGTATTTCCTGAATCTGGTCTAAGCTTGTCTGTGCTAGTGCTGGTTGCAAAGTGCTGAGGGGTCGCTCTCTTGATTTTTTATTAATATTTATTTCTGACATTTTTGTTTTATTTTTAATGTGTGGGAAACATAGAAAAGACAACACACATTACCCTGTGTGATTAATTCCATAAGCACATTGGGCCAGATCCAGTGCTACGTTTTCATTACATTTCCTAGCGTGGCATATTTACGCTAGCGTATACACTATGCACTCCTCTTGGCACTCCCCTCGGCCGTACGTAGTTTAGCCGTGTTACGCTTTCCAAACCCTTCCTTAACTTTTCCAAGCGTAACTCCTGAAGGCTGTAATGGCTGCAAGTACTTACGCGCCTAAGCACGCCCATACTGTACGATTTAAATGCCTCACCCCACCTCCGAAACTTAATTACAGGTGTCGTATGGCTTTCACACCCCTTCATTCGTAGCTACGCTTTTGATAGTAGTCTGGTACATACGTTCAGCATTATGTGTCGCAACATTTGCTACGCACATTCGCAGTACATGCAAAATGGCGTTTTTATGTCTCCGGCTAACATAAATACGCTAGCGTACTTAGTTCTGGATCTATCCCATTACCACTAAATAATTGGGATTTCCCACACGCTTGTAAGAAATACGCCAACATCACATCATACTGTTTACTGGACCAATAAGTGTACTGGAAGATAAAAATACTTTGAGGGAGGGAGGTGCGCTCACTGTGTTGTCTTCTCTCACTCCATCATGCCACCTCAATGCGGAGAAGTAACCGCTGATAGTCATATGGAACATGTATGACCCTTTTTGTGTAACTGTACTGCAGATGTGCATTATCGTAGCTTCTCCACAGTTACCTTATATGCTTTATATAGATTATAAATGCATTACTCCCAAATGAACCTGCACGGTGTGTAGTGCCTGCTGCTCTGCATAACCTATCACTACTGTCTATAACTGTATATGATACTTGTATCAACTGCTACAGTCATTAACCCTTTGTGTGTCACTGCAACTACTGTTTATGTTCTGCAGAATAAACCAACATTTTGGCTAAGCTGAAAGTTGTCTGGACTAAAATGCATTATTTATTCATTTATTCACAGGTTTTTATATTGCTTCATTGGATTACATGGAGAACATTTCACATTCACATCAGTACCTGACCCATTGGAGCTACATTTTAAGTTCTATAGCACATACAAACACACACACAGGTTAACTTAGTAAGCAGCCAGTTAACCTACCTGGTTTTGGCATGTGGAAGGAAACCAGGGCAGACAACCAGATGCAGACACAGGGAAAAAATACAAACTCCACACAGATAAGGCTTAGTCATGATATCTGCGATGTAAGACATGTGCTTATCATCACGGAACATCAGTACGGAAATTAGGAACGCAAACGTGCACGGAAAATAATAGGAACACCCACTATTAAATTACGTCCTTACACATTTTAAGCGCGCACATTTTCTGTGCATAAATTGCATACCTATGTTGAGTATGTAATTTGCACATGATGCTGAGCTGTTTATTATTGCTATTTAAACAAGTAACTACAGGAAATCATTATAAACACTACATTAATCATTATAAACATTATAAACACTACATGTAATATTTGTAGAAAGTTTTAAACTGTACATGTTAATGTGCAATTATTATTATTATAATTATGTTACCATTATTATTTAAATGTGATTTTCAACTGCGCATGGTTACTGCACATGCGAAGTTGAAAATCAAGTAACTTATTATACTTAAGTTGCGTGCGTACGTAATTCTGAATCGGGCCTGATTCAGAATTAAGAAGGTGCTTAAAATAAGAGCGGAAACCATGCTTATTTCAGGGGGAGTCAAGTTAATTGTATTCTTTGCATGCAGGGATATATCTTTGAATTGCTTACTGCACACAGATACTGACCAGCTTTACTATCACACTGTTATTTAGACTTGGGATAGGAAACATCACCTCTCATCTCTAATACTGTTTACAACAGAGGAAATATGACTCCCCTGCAATCAACACGGTTTAGCCCAGGATTGACTTTTCTCTCTTATTTTAAGCACCTTCTTAATTCTGAATCAGTCCCAAGGTCCAGTGTTTGGTCAGCTCTACATGGCCTATATTTTAAAGATGTTTCCATTTGTTCCTTGTGTGCGTCATGATATTAGTCTGCTTTAACCTCTCTTGATGAACAAACAGAGGTGTACATAACATAACTCCTGAATAATATTCATCTGTATGTTTATTTGTATGGTAAAACAGTACAGAAACCAGTTGTACTATATAGATACAGAGGTAATATACTTTTTATAATTAGTCCTATAAGCTTAAAACGGCTCTGTCTTCTAACCTGACCAAAGCAAATGTCAAAAGTGTATACAACTGCACATTTTTCTAACCTTTCAAGCATGTCCAGAAAGATTATTGTAGAAGAGAATTAAATGGAAAGATTTCCAATTTAAACAGTTATCATTTATCATTTATAATGCATCATCCAAACCTTTCAGACATTTGATCTATCACTTTGTTTACATGTATTAATAATATATATACAGTACCAGACCAAGATGAATTGAGGTAATTAGAATATATATACTGAATGTATTGTTTTAAAACTGAATGCTTAAAAGGAAAAGCATCAAATGATTTAATTGAATGCCTAAGTCCATAAATGAAAAATACACGATTAGTTTATCAGAAAAATAATGTGTCAAATAAGGTGCTAATAGGATTTCTCACATCGGGCTGGATCCAGACCTTGTTAAGTGCATGAACTTAGTTACTCCTGGGCTAAACCATGTTGATTTCAGGGGCAGCCAAGTTAATTGCATACTTTGCAAGCAGGGATATATCTCTAATTTGCTTACTGCACACAGATACTGACCAGCTTTACTATCACACTGTTATTTAGACTTGGGATAGGAAACATCACCTCTCAACACTAATACTGTTTGCAGCAGATGAAATATGACTCCCCTGAAATCAACATGGTTTAGCCCAGGTGTAACTAAGTTCAGGCACTTAACAAGGTCTGGATCCAGCCCATCATGAGTAAAATGAGATGTGCCAACTAAGGGTTATGTTGACACCACCTTAATTAACCCCCATTTCCTAACAATCATTCCTTTTTCTGTTTGCACCAGTTGCAAGTCCACAAAACTTCTGCCTGAATCTGGCCAATGGATCAGGCCTAGAAACTTCCGTTTTTGAATAGATTCCTGTCGGAATCAGACAATTGGGAGCAATGGACTATATGCATTTTTTTTATTCTGTTTAAAACTAAAGAACACTTGCCAGTCATGGGAGCCTGTTCATAGTTATTACTTAGAGCTTAGTGGGGAAATTATGCTAATTGATAAATCATATGGAACAATTTAGGATAAAGTGCCAAAATGTCATTAAAACAAAATAAATTGTAAATCTGCTAAATATTTGCTCAATGTTAAAAAGATATTTATTACCACTCCTATTTTTGTTTTCCTTTTTAAAAGTATTTGTGTATATTTTACAATATACTAATAGGCATAAAAGTGCTATATTTAAACCAAAAATAATGTTTACAAATTAAATTTCAAAGTGGGCCATTATGTGGTGCTTTGTGCTTTGTGATGCCCACTCCCAGCATCTGCATCACCCTCCGCACCACCCTCTGCAGGCATTGTGTAACGTTGCTACACGGCCTTATCCAGGAAGAAAAAAAATCCAAAAGGGTCAGTTTGTGGACATGTTCACTATTATGGGACTGGGCAAGAAGTTCCTGAACATGGCAAAAAAGAAGGGAAGGTCAGGTGAGGAAAAATTATGGAACTACCAAAACTGATAATGTGGCATATATACATATACAGACTGCTACCTAGAATCAAGGACCTTGGGGTCTAGCAAACTTTCCAGCTATGTGCATTTGTTCATGATATGTTCTGGTGGTCCAAATATGCTACATGATGCTCCTACATTGAACAGTTTTGTAGGAAGCACAACGGGCAGATAGGCTTATGTTGTGGCCTGAAATATGTCTAGGTCATGCAGTAAGCCAAGGACTCACAGAAAGAGTCTGCTGGAGGGGTGTTTACTCCCAAGTGGTTTCAGTGACTAAAAGCATCCCTTGTCAGATCAACGGGTGCGAGAGTGTCCAATGGCCCAACATATCCACCTTTGCTCATCCTGCCCTCCAACCAGGTCCTAAGCAAGCAAGGCGAGATTGCTAATGAATGTACACAAACATGTAACATGGTTGGCTTGTGTGAAGAAATGGATGGGGATTCCTGGTCTACCATATGAAGTTTCTATAGTTATAGAAATGTATTATATAGTATGTGGTTATAGCATGTTCAATGGGTGATGTTTTTACAAAATGATGTCATTATAGGGTGTTTCGTGACCATGAATTTGAGGATGGCGGGGGGTGTGCGCAGTGGTAGCATAGCCTCTGGTGCCCTGTGTTCTGACAGCCTGTTAAACTACTTGATCAAGGGGTTCAGGGAGGGCTTACATCTCTCTATTGTTCGTCCAATGTATACAGTTTCCCACCAGAACTTCAGGCCATCTTACCCAGACAAGTTCCAAGTTAAGAGCTGCACCTAGACCACATGGCTGACCCCGTTCCTCTCCTCCCTTCCCCAACGGTGGTATCCGCAGTAGGTGTTGTGCCTAGAAAAGCCCTGGGTAAGTTCTGTCACATACAACACATGTCCTTCCCATGTGGCTTGTAGGTGAATTAGCAATTTCTGAAGTCTACATCAGAGTCTCATACCAGTCTTTCAAGAAAGCACTAGACATGGTGCAAAGCTTTGGCAAATGTGCCACAATGGCGAAGGAGGACATTGACTTCCACACCTGATCCGTCTGCAACCTGATTTAACCTGATTCACCTTTATGTGACTGCGTTTGTCAGGAGTGACCATGGTGTCTTCAGTATGCTGTTCCTATTTTAAAACGTGTAGCACATTCCACTACTGGTATGTAGTCACTTGGACAGGCCACACATAGGTAGTACATTCATTTTTTTATTGGTAAATGTCCTGTTCCACTCACTGGGGGTCCCTGAAGCCCACAGGAAAACCATAACTTTTCCATTATACCTCTCATATTTGTGTATTAAGATTGACAACATGGCAGGTTTATGTAGACAGCAACAGGACAATTAGCACAACTATAGGATTACATTGTATTGCACTGTCTACAGTGCAAGTGACGCTGCAGTATTTGCTATAACTGCTGGGGTATCTGCAAACAACTCTGCCTGCAGTTATCCCTATGGGAAATGTTTTCTTCTGCAGGATGGGGAGGATCATGGAAGGAAAAACTGACCCAAGGACATTCATTCAATTATTTAATGACCTAACAGTAGGCATAAAGTCATATGGAGCATTTTCTTAGGCACATTATATAAAGTGAGGCTATAGTCAGCACCTCCCATTATCTAGCCCTAAGCTTCATCTTTAGATGGATTCCACAAGTGGGAAAGGTTTTGGCACTTTCTTTGAATGTTAGGCTGGTTATCTACCCCAGAGGCATGGGTATCATTGTTTAGTTGAGGACAGGATAATTGTTTTCATGTGTGACCATCAGGGCATGGTGCAGATTGTCAGTTGCCAGAACATACCCCCTTCCATTGTGTGACTATTGGGACAACTGATGCCTGGTGTTTAATGTTTAGTCTACGCAGACACATGACTCAGGTGTGGAAAATGAATAGAAGGAAGCGATCGTTTTGAAGTGTTATGGCTAGTTAGCATGTATACTCATCACCGCCACCAATGCCAATCTCTCTGCAATGCCAAGCAGTGCAATATTCCCCTAAACTGTAACTGATTAATTATAAATGGTAACTTTAATTAGATAATAGGCAATTTAACTTTTAAAGAGGAGTGATTGTGCACAGTACACCCAGTCCAACACACATTTCACCATAGATTAATTTAAGACATCATCCGGTTACTGCACAGGTGCCAATATTTATACCAATTGGTGTCATTCTGTTGGTTGTTTATACATCGGAGAACGTTTTTTTCAAAACATTCAATAAAAAATATAAAATTTACAATTTTCTATTGCCCAATCACTATAATTGCAATCCTTTCAAAAGTATTCTCTAAATAGTTATTCAGATTCCAATAAAATAGTTTTGTATTTCTTCGTAATCTTTATTTATAATTTTTTATTTTAATAGCAATTTATGACATTATATTTAGCACCCTAATTCAATTAACTGTTATCATAACTAATGGAGATTTATTTGGCCTTATTTAAAAGCACAAAATAAATGGTTATGTTTGTGTAAGTATGTACATATATACACCAACTCCATATAAAATAAATGAATCTACTTAATGTTAATAGCGGCAGAACTGTGGCTTAGTGATTGGCACCTGTATATCACAACGTTTAGGTCATAAATTTGATTCCTATCTGTGTGGAGTTTGCATGTTCTACCTGTGCCTGCATGGATGTTCTAGTTTCCTTCCACACCCCAAAAACATACTGGTAGGTTAATTGGCTGTTGACTAAATTACCCTAGTCATTGTGTGTATATGTATGTGTTAGGTAACTTAGAATGTAGGTCAATTGAGACAGGGACTGATGTGAATTTAATATTCTCTGTAACGTGCTACATAATCTGAGGGCACTATATAAAAACTAGTTAATAAATAATAACTAAATATGATCGTAAGAGTGAAGTAAAAATTATTTTGTGAATAGTGTAGGGGAAAAGTATAATAATATAACCATATAAAATAAGTTAACTCAATTATTACATGAGCTAAAATTTGTGTACTAAATGAAATTTAAATAATTCTACAATATTACATGAAGGAGGATTAACTTAATTATATCCATATTTTGCAACAATCATTTACAAGGATCACATAAAAAAGTTTTTTACAACAAATATATCTTATATGGTATTATACAATGACACTGTGTGAGGCTATTATATCTGTTCTGATCACAGCATATAGTAATAGTGGGTTAATGTTGAAAGAAAAATATTCTTAGAGGAAAATATTGTTGAAAAATCAATACAAATCTCTTTTTGACCATCACACAGTGCAATAAATAATTCTTCTATTGCATAAACATTTCAACACTTGCAAAAACACTTTATGGTCAACCAACTAAAATATATCATTTATAGACCAAATATTTAGCTTTAATTAATATTATATACGAATTGGGTATCTTTGGGTATCTCTGTTTTATCGATCTTTTTGGTGTTCAATAACACTGTACGTCTCCATGTGTTTTTAATAATTCACCACCTTGGAGAAGCATCTATATATTTTCAAAATGTATTCATAAAATTTAAATATGACTGAAATTGTAACCCAGGGTGCCTAATTAAAAGGGTGTTCTGTGAATCTGAATTTTTCTTTCAACTGTTGTACTTATAATTTGAACAAACAAAGAGGAAAAGTATGAGAAGGAACAAAAGGAGAGGACTGGAGGAAACAGGTGGGAGAACAGAAGTAAAGAAGTAAAGAGCCACAGACAAAAAAAATCCGACAAGCAATCCACTCTTTAGAAAATATCCCCACCAAGCCACGAGGTTTTACTCACCTTTACGCATTGTTGCTAGTA